>JABUQX010018699.1:0-43825 GCA_015478945.1 Trachelipus rathkii
CTCTCTCTCTCTCCTCTCTCTCTCTCTTCTCTCTCTCTCTCTCTCTCTCTCTCTCTCTCTCTCTCTTCTGGCTCTCTCTCTCTCTCTCTCTCTCTCTCCTTCTCTCTCTCTCTCTCTCGTCTCTCTCTTCTCTCTCTCCTCTCTCGGTCTCTCTCTCTCTCTCTCTCTCTCCTCGATCTCTCTCTCTCTTCTCTCCCCTCCTGCCTCGCTCTCTTGGTCCCCTCCCGTCCTTTTTCCCCGCCCCTCCCGCCTCCTGGCTTGTCCACCTGCCCCTTCCCTTTTCCCTTTCCGCCCTCCTTTCCCCCTTGTGGTGTCGCTCCCTCTTTCCCTTCTTTCCGCCTTCGCTCCTCTGCTTTTGTCTCTGCCCCTTGAAATTGCGTTTCCGCCCCTTTTCCTTGCCTGTTGCTTCCGTCTGTGTTTGTTTGCTTACTGTTGTCTTTTGTCCGCCGCTTCCTGCTTCCTGTCTCTTCCTGTGCCCGTTGCGTTCTTTGTCTTTCCCTCTTTTTTCTCCTTTTTCCCCCCCCCCCCCCCTTTGCCCTTCCTTCTTCCTCCTTTCCCTCCGTCTTGTCCTTTCTTTCCTCGCCGCGCCCTTTGCTTGCCCCTTGCCTCCCTCTTCCCCGTCTGTTTGCCGCTGCCTCCTTCCTCCGCCCCTTGGTCTTCGCCTGGCCCCTTCTTCGCCCGCCTTTGGCCCTCCCTCCGCGGTTCTCCTCTCCTCTCTCTCTCTCTCCTCTCTCTCTCTCTCTCTCCTCTCTCTCTCTCTCTCTCTCTCTCTCTCTCTCTCTCTCTCTCTCTCTCTCTCTTCTCTCTCTCTCCTCTCTCTCTCTCTCTCTCTCTCTCTCTCTCTCTCTCTCTCTCTCTCGTCTCTCTCTCTCTCTCTCTCTCTCTATCTCTCTCTCTCTATCTCTCTCTCTCTCTCTCTCTCTCTCTCTCGGTCTTTCGTTCTCGATATCTTTCACTCTCTGTCTCTCTCTCTCTCTCTCTCTCTCTCTCTCTCTCTCTCTCTCTCTCTCTCTCTTCTCTTCTCTCTCTCTCTCTTTCTCTCTCTCTCTCTCTCTCTCTCTTCTCTCTTCTCTGTTCTCTCTTACCGTAAATTCTCCACACTTCCTCCCTTTTTTTCCTCTTGCTCCTCTCCGTGGCGCCGTTTTCCGCGCCTGTCTCCTTGTGGCGCTCCCTTTTTTTCTCGCCCTCCCTTTTTTTTTCCCCCCCCCCTTTCCAGCTTCCCCCTTTTCCCCCCTTTTTTCCATTTTCCCCTTTTTGCCTTTTGCCCCCCGTGTTGGGTTCTCCCCTTTCTTTCCCTCCCCCGGTGTCCTCCTCCCGCCTTCTCCCTTCTCTGCCCCTTTTGTCCTGCCCGCTCCCTCGGCCCCGTTGCTTTTTCTCTTGTGCCGCCCTGTCCCCCGCCTGCCCCTGCTCTCTCTCTCGTCCGCCGCGGTGTGTGAGTTTGCCTCCTCTCTCTCTCTCTCTCCTCGTCTCTCTCTCTCTCTCTCTCGGGGTGCTGTGGGCTCTCTCTCTCTCTCGCTCTTCTCTCTTCTCTCTCTCTCTCCTCTCTCTCGCTCTCTCTCTCTCTCTCGTCTGTGCGTGCTGCGCTGGGGTGCGGTCCTCTCTTCCTCTCTCTCTCTCTCTCTCTCTCTCTCTCTCTCTCTCTCTCTCCTCTCTCCTCTCTCTCCTCTTCTTCTCTCCTCTTCTCTTCTCTCTCTCTCTCTCTCTCGTCTCTCGTGCCTCTCCGTATCTCTCGTTTCCTCTGCCCGCTCCTCTGGCCTTTCCCCGCCCCTCCTCCCTCCGGTCGCCCCGTTTGCTGCTGTCGTTCTTGTACTCTCTGCCTCGCGGTTGCTCGTCGCCCCTGGGCCCCGTGGCGCCCGCCCGGGGGGCGCGGGGCGGGGGGGGGGTGGGGGCGCGGGGGCGCGTCCCCGCGCCGCGCCCGCTTTGCTGCTCGGGTGGGCATTGAGAGGGGGGCGGTGCGGAAGGAGGAGGGTAGAAATCGGAACATTTACAAAACAATGAAACACGCAGAGCAGCAGCCATTCCCTCCCTACAACTACCTAAACCCTCAATATCCCCGCCGCCCGGTTCCCCCTCTCTCTCCTCTATCTTCTCTCTCTCTCTACTCTCTCTCTCTCTCTCTCTCTCTCTCTCTCTCTCTCTCTCTCTCTCTCTCTCTCTCTCTCTCTCTCCTCTCTCCTCTCCCTTCCCCTTCCCTCCTGCCTTTGCCGCTCTTTTGCTGTTCCCGCCCTTTCCGCCGGCCTTTCCCCGCGGCCCCCCTTGTTTTGCGCCCTTCCTGCCATCCCCTCCCCCCTTGCCCCCGCTCCTCGCGCCTGCTGTTGTTTGCCCTTTTTGGTTGCCGCTCTTGCCTTTGCCGGCTCTGTCTTGGGGCCGTCCGTTTTGTTTTCTCGTTCCCTCCCCTGCTTCCTCCGTTCCTCGCCCCTCCTTTTCGCTTCCTTCTCTTTCTCGCGGTCCGCTCCCCCGTTTCCGCCCTGGTTGTGCTCTCTCCCTTCCCTCCCCGCCTTCCCTTGTCGCGCTTGGCCCTTCGCCCGTGCGCCCCTCTCGCTCCTCCCCTTTGTTTCTCCGTCTGCTTGTCCGTGCCCCTTTCTTTTGGCGTGCCCCTTTTCCCTTCTCTCTCCTCTCTCCTCTCTCTCTCTCTCTCTCGAGCTGCCTTCTTCTTCCCCCCGCTTCTCTCGTCCCTCCTCCTTTTGCTTCCCTTTCCCGCTCCCCTCTCCTCTCCCCTCCCTGCCCTCCCCGCTTCTCTTCCCTCTATTCTCCCTCCTGTTGCCCCTTCTTTCCCCTCCCTCTCCTTTTCTTGTTCTTCTCCTCTTTTTCCTATTTTATTTCCTATCCCACTTTACTGCCCCCTCTCTCTCTCTCTCTCTCTCTCTCTCTCTCTCTCTCCTCTCTCTCTCTCTCTCTTCTCTCTCTCTCTCTCTCTCTCTTCTTCTCTCTCTCTCTCTTCTCTCTCTCTCTCTCTCTCTCTCTCTCTCTCTCTCCTCTCTCTCTCTCTCTCTCTCTCTCTCTCTTTCTCTCTTCTGCTGTTACTTTCCTTGTTAGTATAGATACCCTCTGCCTCTGCCTCCTGTCTTCTGTCTCGCTCCTCTCTCTCTCTCTCTGCTCTCCCCCCTCTCCTCTTCTCCTCTCCCTCTTGCCTCTCTCAGCTCTGCGTCTCTCGTCGCCGTCCTCCCCCCCTCCCCTGTTCCCCCTGCTGTGTGTCCTCTGCTCGCCGCTCGGGTTTTCGCGCTGTAGCCTCGCTCCGGCGGTGGCCTGCTGTCGTCCGCGCTCTCTTCCTGCGCCGCCTCTCCTCTCCCGCGCGCTCCGTCGCCCTCGTGTGCCGCGCCGTGCTGCCTCGTTTTCCCTTCTCTCCGCCCGCTCCGCGTCCGCCCTCTCCCTCGGCCCCCCTGCTCCGCCTCCTCTTGCTCTCCCCTGCCCTGGTCCGGCGTCTCTTGCGCCTCCGCTTCCTCTCCTGCCCTTTCGCTGCTCGCTGGCGTCGGTCTCCTCCCCTCCTCTCTGCCTTCCTCCTCCTTCTCTCGCCTCCTCGGTTCTTCGGTCCCTTTGCTTCGTGTGTCGCCTTCGTCTCCGTCGTGCCCTTTTCTCTTCTCCTTCTCTCTCTCTTCCTCCCTCCTTGCGCCTCGCCCTCCTGTCTCGCCTGTCTATGTCTCCTCCTCTTCGTGGTTCTTCCTGGCTTTCCTCGTTCCTCTCTCCCGCTCCCTTCCTCTCGTCCCTCTCCTCTGCCCCCGCCTTACCTCCTCGCTCTCTCTGTTTCTCTCGCCCCTGTCTTGTTCGCCTCTCGCCCCGGTCCCGCCTCCTCCGGTGCGTCTGTCCGTTCCTTTTGTCGGGCCCTCTCTTCATCCCTCTCTCCCTTTCTTTTTCTCTCTTCTTCTTTCCTCTCGTTCTTCCGTCCTCCGCCTCCGTTGCTCGCCTTCTCTCGCCGGTCCGCCCTTTCCCTCTCCCTCCCGCGTCCTCCGCTGTTCTGTCCGCTTGCTGCGCCCCTCTCGTCTCTCTCTCCGGTCGTCTGGGTGGCGCGTCGCCCGTCCCCTGCGCGCGCCGCTTCCTCCTCTCTGTCTCCGCTCTCCGCGGTCCTGCTTGCCGTTCTCTGTCCTTTTCCTGCGCCGCTCCGGTTCTCCTCGTGGTCCTGTGTTTGCTGCTTTCCGTGGTCCTTCGGTGCCTCTCTTTCGCTCTTGCCCTTTTTGCTCGTCTTGTGTCCTGCGCGCCCCCCGTGTTCTCGGGCGCGTGCTCTTGCTGTCGTGCTCTCTACGCGCGCGTCTCCTCGTCCTGCCTTGTGCTTCGGCTTCTTTCCCTGTCGCTGGTTGCCCTCGTCTCCGTGGTGTCGCGCTCGTCTCTTGTCTGCGTGCTTGTGAGCCGGCTCTCCGTCTCTCGCCGTCCTGGTCTGTGTCTCCTTGTGCTTCGTCTGCCTCTTCTCGTGCTCGTGCCTGTCCTCCCTGTTTTTCTCCTTCCCTCTTTTTCCCTCTTGCTCGTTCTCTTCCCCTCTGCGCCCCCCGCTTCTGCCTGTGTCTGCGGCGGCGTTCTGTGCTGTCTCCCTTCGCGGCCTTCGTCTCCGGTTTCCTCCCTTTCCGGGTTCGTGTCAGCCCCCCCTCGCCCCTCCTGTCCCTTCGTCTCCTGGGCCCGTTCCTCGCGCGTCGTCGGCGCCCCTTCCCTGCCTCTCCCCCCGTTCTCCCTCTGCCTGGGGCGCCCCTCCGCCGCTTGCTTCTCTGTTCCGGCTCCCCTGTTCCTCTTGTGCCTTGTCGTCGTCCCTTTTTCACCCTGCCCGCCCTCCCTCGAGCCCCCGTCCTCGTCGGCTCCCTTCGGTCCCTCTCCCCTCTCCGTCCCCGCTCGTTCCGTTTTCCCTCTCTGGGTCCTCCTCCGCCGCCTCCTCCGCTGTCTTTCTTCGCTGTCGCTGCTCGCCCTCCCTCTGCCCGGTTCCTTGGCCTCCTCCGCTCTTGTCGCGGCTGCCCCTCCCGTTCCTGGCTCCCTCTTGCGCCCTCTCCCGCCCTCCTCGCCCGCCGTCCACCTTGCTGTCCGCTTTGTCGCTCCGCTCCTCCTGATACTGGGCTGTTCCCCCGTTCTCTCCCGCTTCCGTCGTGCGCCCCCTCTGCCTTTTGTCCTTCCCGGGCCCTCTGTCCCTTAGGGCTCCCTCGCTTGCCTCCCGGGCTGGTGGTCTGTCCGCGCTCGCCCCTTCCTGCGCTTCTCCTCCTCTGGCCCCTCCGCCCCTCCGCCCTTCCTCTCCTCCTCTGCTCCCCCCGTCCCTCCCAGCCCCCCTTCCCCTAAATTGCAATGCACTTTAGGTCTCCTCCTCCTCCTCCTCCTCCTCCTCCTCCTCCTCCTCCTCCTCCTCCTCCTCCCTCTCTTCCTCCTCCTCCTCCCTGTCCCCTTTTTCTTTCTCCCCCGGTCTCGCTTCTCGCGACGGTGTTGGCCCCCCGCCTCCCCTGATTTCCCTCCCCTTTTTTTTTTCCCGTGCTTTTTTTTTTTTTTTTTCTCCCCCTCCTTCCCCCAACATCTTTTCCCTTTTTTTTCTTTTTTCGGCCCTTTCTTTTTTTCTCCCTTCCTCCTTCGTTCCTCGCTCTCCCTCTCTTTCCTGTCTTCCGTCTCTTTCCTGTGCTCTTCCTCTGCCTCCTTTCCTTCTCCCCATGTCGTCCTTTTTCCCCGTCCTTTTTTTTCCTGCCGCCCTTCCTCCTCTCGCGTCCTCCGCTCCCTCGCGCCGTCCTCCTCTGCCTGCCTTGTCCTCTCCTTCCCTTCCCTCTCCCTTCTCCGCTTTCTCTTGTCTCTCCTCTTCCTCTTCCTCTGGTCCTCCTTTTTGTATTCCTCCTCTTCCTCCCCCTCCTTCCTTCCCCGCTCTTTTGTGTCTCCCCCTCCCCCCCCTTTCCCTCCCTCTCCCCCCCCTCCCCTCCCCTCCCCGCGTCCCTTCCGCTCCGTTGTCTCTCGCCGTGTTCCCCGCTTCTGCCGGTTTCGGCGTGTGTCCCTTCTTGTTTTGATATTTCCCGTTTTTCTCTTCGCCCCTCTCTCCGCGTGTTGCTCTGGCTCGCTTTTTCCCTCTCCTGCTCTTTGTTCCCCCCTTCGTCCTGTCGTTTGCTCTCTTTCCCTTTTTTCCCTGCTCCCTCCTCCCTGCCTTCGCTCCTGCCTCCCCTTCCCCTCTTCTGCCTTTTTTTTCCGCCCCCCTTTCCCCCGTCGCCCGTTTCGGTTCGTTTCCCGCGCGGCCCGCCCTTCTCCCCCTTGCGGTTCCGGCCCGCCCTGGCTCTTCCCGTCCTCCCTCCTCTCTCTCCGTCTCTCTCTTTCTCTCTCTGCGTCTCTCGTCTCTCTTCTCTCGTCTCTCTCTGTCCCTCTCTCCTTTCTTCCTCTTCTCTCTCTTCTCTCTTCTCTCTTCTCTTCTCTCTCTCTCTCTCTCTTCTCTCTTTCATCTCTCATTCTCTCTATCTCGTCTCTCATCTCCCTCTCTCTCTCCCTTCTTCTTCTTCCTCTCTCCTTCTCTCTCTCTCTCTCTCTCTCTCCTCTCTCTTCTCTCTCTCCTCTGTCTCCGGCGCTCCCGGCTCTCTCTCCTGCCTTTGTTCCCTCCCCTGCTCCTGCTCGCTGCCTCCCTGCCGCCTCTCCCGTCTGCCCGCGCGCTCTCCCTTGCTCCTTCTCTGCTCTGCACTCTCTCTCGCTTCTTCTGCTCTCCGTCTCCCTCTCTCGCTCCTTCTCCCGTCTCCTTTCTCTCCCTCCGTCTCTGTGCTCGCCTTCCCTTCTCCCTCCTGGCGGGTCGCGCCTTGCCTTGTCCTCCCTCCCTTCATCCTCCTCTCTCTCTCTCTCCTCTCTCTTCTCTTCTCTCTCTCTCTCTCTCTCTTCTCCTCTTCTCTCTCTTCCTTCTCTCTCTCCTCTCTCTCTCTCTCTCTCTTCTCTATCTCTTCCTTCCCTCCCCTTTCGCTCTGTTGCTCCCGTGTGCTGCCGTTTCTGGCCTCCTCTGCTTCCGCCCCTCTTTCCCCCTGCGGCTTCCCTTCCTCCTTTCTTCTCCTCCCCGGCTGGCCCCCCCGCGCGCCCCGGCCCGCTCCCTCGCGCGCTCCCGCCCTCTGCGCCGCCCGTTTGCCTGGCTTCCCTTCTCCGCCTCTTCTCGCGTGGTGGCTCCCCTCTCCCACGCGTCTTTTCTTGCTCTGCCGGTCCGCTCTGCCGTCTCTGTTGTTCGTGTTCCCCCCTTTTTTGCCTTTCCTCCCTTCCTTCCCCGCTCCGTCGTCCTCTCTGCTCCCGCCTTTCCCTCCTCCCTTTGGCCCCTTCTCCCCGCTTTTGCCCCCTTCGGTGCCTCCTCTCCCGGCCGCCTTTTTTGCCCCGCCGGCCGTGGCTTCGGTTTCCCCCCGCCCCTTGGGCCCCGTCCGCCCTGTGGCCTGCCCCTACCGCTCCGCGCCTCTCTGCTCTCCCCTTCCCGCGGCCGCTCCCTCCCTCGTCGGCTTTTCTGCTTGGCCCCTCTTCGCCCCCCTGGCCCTCTTCTCGTCCGTCTCTCTCTCTCTCTCTCTCTCTCTCTCTCTCTCTCTCTCTCTCTCTCTTCTCTCCTTTCTCTCTCTCTCTCTCTCTCTTCTCTCTCTCTCTCTCTCTCTCTCTCTCTTCTCTCCTCTCTTCTCTCTGTTTTCTCTTCTTCTTTGCTTTTCTTTTCTTTTTCCCCTTTTCTGTCCCTCCGTTCCCCCCCCCTGTTCCCTGCCTCTGGCCCTGCCCCACCCCCTCCCGGGTCCCTCCTCGTTCCCCCGCGAGTCTCCCCCGTTTTCCTGTGTTCCCGCGCCTGTCCCTTGTCGTTTCGTCGGGCCCCTGCCCCCTGTCCTCCTGTTCCTCTTGCCGCCCCTCTCTCGCCCTGTCGTTTTCTCGGTCGTCACTGCCTCCCGCCCCGCCCCCCCCCCCTCTACGTGGCGGTCTCGTTTTGTCTCTCCCCCCCCCTGTGGCCGCCTGGCTTGTGCCCCCCGGTTGCCCCCTTGCCCGTCGGTGGCTTGGTTTTTGCCCCTGTCCTGTTCCTGTGTGCGTTTGATGTGCTCTGCCCGCGGCGCGCTTGCCCCACTTTCTGGTCCGGTTTTTCGGTTTTGGTTGCCCCCCCGCCCTCCCGCTTTTCTCGTCTCCCCCCGTTTTTCCTCCTCCTGCTTCGCTTCTCCCTTCCGTTTCCTCCCTCTGTGCTCCCTCCCCCCCCGTTCCTGCCCTTGTTCCTTTGGGTGGGTCCGTCTTCGTTGGTCGCGCCCCTCCCCCCCGTCCCCCCGGCCGCCAGCGCTCCGCCTCGCCCGGCCGCCTGCCCCCTGCGGGGCCGCCCCCGGCTCCCGTTCCCTCTGCCCGCCGCCCTCCCCGTCTTGCGGCCTGGGGCCGCCCGCCCCCCCCTGTTGCCTCCTTCGGGTTCTTTCCGTGTTCGTTGTGTCTCCCCCCTCCGCCCGGCCTTCCTCCTCCTTCTTTGGCCTTCCCTTGCTCTCCCCCCTACCCTTTGTCCTCCTCCGCCCCTGCCCCCGGGTCTCCCGTTTCTGCGGCCCCTCGTCTCGGCGTGTCCTAGCTTTCTTTTTCGCTCCCCCTGTTCCTTTCCCCTTCTGTTCCTTTTTGTTCTTCTCTCGCCCCGTTGTCCCTTTCCTGCTTTCCCCTCAGCCCGTCTTGCTTTCCCTGTCCCGTGCCTTTTTCTTTCGCGTTCCCCTGTTCTTTCTCGTTCTTTTTCCCTTTTTCTCGTCTCTCGCGGCTCTTCGCGACGCCCGCAGCTCGTTCCTTCGCTCTGTGTTTCTCGAGTTCTTCGCTTCTCCACCCGGAGACTGCTCTTTGTTTCTCTCGTGCCGTCCGATCGCCGGTTGCCGTTCTCGCGCTCTCTGGACTGCCGCGCCTTTCTCGTTTTCCTCCGCTGGCCGCTCTACTCGTCTTGCTGGGCCGCGGTGCTCCCCCTTTCGCGTCTCTTCGCCCCTCCTTTGTGTGCTGCACCCTTTCTGTCCCCTCTCCGGCCCGCTCCTCCTGCGGGTCGGCTCCCGCCGTCCCCCCTCTCGGCCCTGCCCGTTTTTTTTCCCCTCTCCTCCGTGCCCGTTTCGCCGTTTCTTCTTCTTCTTCTTCTTCTTCTTCTTTCTTCTTCTTCTTCTTCTTCTCTTCTATCTTCTCCTTCTCCTTCTCCTCTCGCTTTCTCCTTCCTCCTTCTCCTCTCTTCTTCTTCCTTCTTCCTTCCGTCTCCTGCTTTCGGCTTTTCTCGTCCCCTTGCCCCCCGTCTTCCCCCGTTCCTTTTCTCGTGGCTGTTTTCTCCTTCGCCTTCTCCTTCCGTTCTCCCCTGTTTTCCGCCCTTGCCCTCTCTTTGGTTTTGTGCTGTGTTGCTCCTGCCTCTTTGTCTTCCGCGTCCTTTCCCGTCTCGCCTTTGGCGCTTTGCCCTTCCTTTGTGGTCTCTTTTTTTCTTCTCCCCGCCCGCGCCCCCTCGTTTGCCGGGCCTCTCCCTCTTGGCCGCTTTGGGCCCCTTTTCGGCCCCTTTTCCCCTGGCCCCCTTCTTCTTTTCCGCCCCTTTTGCTGGGGCTCCGCACGGCCACCCGCGCTTTTTTTGCTCCTCCCCCCTCCCTTTTCGTGTTTTTTCTTTTTCGGTGTCCTGGTCGTCCTTGTTTTGGGCCTTTTCCTTTTTTTCGACCAACCCTTTTCTTGCCCTTTTTTCTTCTCCCTTCTCCTTTTTTTTGCCCTTCCCTTCCCCTTGCCCTCTGCCTAGCTGGGCTCCTTCCGACCCCCCGTCCGCTTCGTTTTTTTGCTTTTTGCCCCTTGTGCTCCGCCCCTGTCCGCCCTTCCCCCCCCTCCTTTTGTTTTTTTTTGTTTTTTTCCTCGACTTCTCTCCCCTTTTCCCCCCCCCCCCCTCCTTCTTGCCCTTTGTGCGCCCTGGCCGCCTCTCTGCCTCTTTTTTCCCGTTTGCCGTCCTTTCGCCTCTCCTGTCGCCGTTGCTCCGCCCCTGTCCCCGTGGTTCTGCCCCTGCCCTGCCCCCCTGCTCCGCTCCCTCCCCCCCCCGCCCTGCGTTTTCGCGGTCCGCCCCCCGCTGCGGTTTGCTTCTTCACCCCCCACTTGTCTGCCCCTTTCTTCCGCCTTTCCGTCCCTTTTTCGGTGGGCTCCCTTGGTGTCCCCCTCTCCCCTCTTGGCTCCCTCCCTGCCCCCCCCTGTTTTCCTGTCCTGTCCGCCCTCCGCTGCGGCCGCCCCGCCCTTTTGCCTTTCCTGGCTGGCGTCGGCGTCGGCGTCGGCCCTTTTTGTTTTTGCGTGGCGTCGGCGTCGCCCCTTTTTTTTCCGTTGCGTCGGCGTCGGGTCTCCCCTTTTTGTTTACGTGCCGTCGGAGTCCGCGTTGCCCCTCCCCTTTGCCTTTCCGGCGTCGGCGTCCGGGCGGTCCCCTTTCTTTTCCGCCTCCGCCGCCCTGCTTCCCCCCGCCCGGTTCCCCCTCCTCCTCCACCCTCTCGCTCTTCTCCCTCCCCGCCCCCTTCCTTCCTCCCCTCCCACCCTTTTCGGCCTTCCCTCTGCCCGCCCCCTCTGCCCTTCCCCTCTGGCCTTCCCTCTTCCCCTCCCGTCCTCCCACTCCTCCGCCCCCTTTCCCCCTGCTTTTCGCGCCCGCCCCCCTTATCCCCCCCTTCCCCCCCCCTTCCCCGCCTCCGAATGTCCCTCTGCTTCCCTGGCCTGGACCCCCGCCCTCCCCCCCCTCCCCCCTTCCCCCTTCCCCCCGCCCTTCGCCTCCCTTCCTGGTTGTCCCCCCCCCCCCTCCCCCCTCTCCGCCCGCCCCCTCTCCGCTCTCCCTTCCCCCTTCCGCGCTGGTCGGCCCCCTTTTCCCCGCCCCTTCCCCCCTCCCCCCTTTTCCCCTCTTCCCCCCCCCCCTCCGTCCCCCTCCTCCCTCCTCCCTCCTCACCCTCCCCCCTCTCTCCTTCCCTCTCTCCCCTCCTTCCCCCCTCCCCCCCCCTTTCTCTCTCCTCTCTCCCTCCCTGCTCCCTCGCCTTCGCTCCCCTCGCCCTCCCCCCCCCTTTTCCTCCCCCCCCCTTTCTCCTGCTGCCCCCTACTCTCCCGCCGCGCCCCAGTTCCTCTCGCTCGTGCCGCTCCGGCCCCCACCCCTCTTCCTTCTACCTTTCCCTTCCCCTGCTCCTCCCTTCCCCCCCCTGTCCTCGCTGCCTCCCCCCACCGCTCCCGTCCCGCCCCTCCTTTCCATTGCCCCGCTCTCGCCCGCCCCCCGCCCTGCTTTTCTCTCCCTCTGTTGCCGCCCGTTGGCCCCGCCCCGGCTGCGGCCGGTTTCTGGCGGCCGTGTGGCCCCTCCCCTTGCGGGGGGTCCGCGGGTCGGCCGTCCGTCTCCTCTCTCTCTCTCTTCTCCCTCTCTCTCTTCCTCTCTCTCTCTCTTCTCTTCTATACTCTCTCTCTCTCTTCCCTCTATTACCTCTATCTCTCTCTATCTCTATCTCTGGTCAAACCTCTTCTTTCTTGCGTTCTTGCTGTGGTGCCTTTTCGCAGCGTTTTCGTCCGGCCTTTGCGTCTCCCGGGTCGCTTTTCGGATCTCCCGGGTCATGTCCTCCTCTCCGCTCAGGTGTTCTGCCACGTCCTCCCCGTCGCTTCCGATTCGTCTCGGATCTGCCTTGGTGAACTGTCGCTTCGAGTACCACCTTCTCTACGTCCTTCCATTGTTTGTGTGGGAGGCGTCTTCTCGGCCGGTCCGTCTGCTGTCTGCTGTCTTCCTCGCGCCTTTGTCTCGCGTCTCGTTGCCGCCCGCCTCCTGTCGCTCTCTGTCCGTGCTTCCTCCGTGGCCTTGGGGCGCCCGTTGCTCTGGCTATTCCTGCTCCTTTTAGTCTCTCTCGCTTGTCCCTCTGCTCTTTCCCGGTCGGTGGCGGGGCGTGGGCCACTGGCGCGGCCCGCGTGCCCTCGGGCCGCGACGTTGGCCGTGCCGCCGTTCCCAGCCGTGCGCCGCTCCTCTCGCGCTGCCGTCGATGGTCCCTGCGGCGCTCGTCGTAGACCGTGCCCGCCGCGCTGACTGTGTGTCCACTTCACTCTCTCGCGTGTCCGCTACTCGCGTGCGTCTCTGTCTCTGCGTGCGCTTGGGTCTTGCCGCTTGTCACTCCCTCTCGTGCTTACTCGTCTTCGTATCGTGCGCTCCTATTTTCTTTGGCATTATGAAGTCATAGATCTATAAGATAAAATGCTGTTTCAGTTAATGGAAAATCTTTAAGGGAGCGTGTTTAAGGATATGATAATAGTATTGATTATAAATGAGGAATGAACGTTATTAGATGAGTTGTGTGGTGTGAAGAAAGGTAATAAATGAAAGTTATAGGTTGAGATGGATTATTATTGGTTCACATATTGGAAAAGAAGAATGTATGTTTAGTCGGTTTGGTTTTTTAAGCGATGTATAGGGGTATGGAGTGTTAGTTGGTAGAACTCTGACGTATACTTATTAGGTTAATGAACCGATTATACCTTAACAAAGTTTAGCCCAGGATTGAGTCACTTGACAGAATTGCTGGAGGAGAGGAAATAGTGATGTTGGCCACGAGCGCGACAGCAAGGCGCTCTGCTTTCTGGGGCGTTTTAATTGGCACAGATAATGTCGGTCAAACGGTTTCTAGTAGATGAGTCAGGGTTTAGGTTGGTGGGGCTCCGGGAGTGGCCGGCTAAGGGGAAAATTTTTAGAAAGACAGAGGTATCGTTCTTTACCTGGTATCTGGGTAGATTTATGCGCTTGCTCAAACTGTGGGTGGGGTACGTGCTGCGGAGCGTCCCTATCTCTTAAATTTAAATGTAAACTCTCTACTGTGGGATAAGTGTGATTTTTGAACGGTGCGTGACGCCTGAAGCTTGTCATCCTAAGCCTAAGGAGATTACCTGGTCATCTTTTCATGGATTAGTGTTTTTTCTCGGCACGGTTATTTGGTTAGGATAGTGGGGAAGTATATGATGGAATTAATTTTCTGTCGTTGCTTGTCGATCATGATTCTTCTGGCATAGTCTTTTTCTGTTTACAGACTGAAAGTTGGCTAAGTGTATCTGGCAACGCTAAGGACTTATGTAATATGAGACCAGTCGGTGCAGAGGAGATGATAGGTGTGTGGTGAATTGGGAGGAGTGGAGGGGATGAGGAAGGTAATATAGTAATAGTATTAAATATATATATGTTACTATTATATTTATATAATATATAGAGTTATATTATCTTGAGACGTTGCAGAGGATATAGAGGAGGTAGAAGGTTATTTAATAAATAATTATTCTATATATAAAAATTGAATAAATGTTAGTATTTTTGAAATATTTATATAGGTATGACAAAGGGTTATAGGGAATTGTGGGTTATTAATATATATATAAGTATATTATATATTAATTAAGTAAAATTTAGTGTTATTTATCTACTACCATTCTTCTAATTGATCTAACCCGACATATTTTAAAAAGCGCAACATGGGTTTGTATTTTACTTATATACATTCTTTAAATATTTAGCTAAAGGATTATGTGTATTTGGTTACCTATACAACACTGAGTTTATTTAATTATAATTAATATACTAAGGTAGGATTAGTATTTTCTTTATTTTTTATATTTTTTAATATTTGTATTGGTATATTTTGTTATATTAATTTAGCCTTGAGGGATAAATATCAATACCAGTGAGATATGATAAATTATAGAGTATTATATATATTAACATGTGTCTGATGACCGTTATATATTGTATTTTATATATTAACTTGAGGTGATAAGTTGTGTGTTATTATTAGGATAAAAATTATACAAATTTTGGGAAAGAAGTTATGGAATAAACTTGATTATATATAGTATATATTTACGTATGTGGTAATGATTGACTATATGTTACCAATTGTGGGGTGAATGTCAGATTTATCTCATATTAGTATATAAGTATATACTAACATTTTGGGAGCTTAAGTGGAAGGTAAAATTCGGGGTTAAAATGGACGTAAAGAGCTTTTTCAGAGGAGATTTGGTTGCAGAGAGAAATAAAAGATAACGGCTCCATTTGACATAGTACAATACCGTGTTTAAGCCTGGATGTTGATTATATATACTTTCAAATATATTATTTTGTAAAATTACTCCGTCAGTCGTGAAGAGTACTATTTAGTGGAGTGTAAACTCCTTATATTAAGAAACTAAATATTTATCAAATTTGGATTAATCATAGTATCTTATGACTACTGTAATCTGTTATTAGCCTCTTAAAAATAAATGGTCCTCAGAGAGATTCTATTACAATGAGGACCAAATTGAGCTAAGAAGGTGAGTGGCGAAAACACATGTTATTAGATATAGATGCAGCAAAGATATAGAAATGTACACCAAAGAATGGCGAGGTAAAAGGAAGAACAGATTATTAGTAGTCACGTGTCAGGAAGGAAGTATGTATGGAATATGCTAAGATGACGGACGATAAGTAAATTTACAGTGAGTGCGACTGAGTACATAAAGAAGTATCAGCGTGTGTTGAAGTGTACTCTTATACTTAGACTCACACACAAGACCTAATGAGTATAAGTTATATCATAGTATAACGAATAGTATCTTGAGATCAGATTATAACGTGTGAAGTGAGTTAAATAGAGTATTATAGCTCTCTAACTCTATACGGCGTGCCATTAGTAGACGAGTGATAACGAAGAGGGTTCTAGAGTTAGAATATACAGTAGTGTTTTCACAGTGGCATAGAGAGTATTTAATTAGATATATATGAATGTCAAAGATGTTTAGGAAAGTCTTTCTTACTGTATCAGGAAGTGAGGCGATAGTGTTCACAGAACGCAATGACTCAAGTGGGCTTTATACTGGGTACAGTGGGAAATATATAGAATAGAATATATAGAGATATATATGTCTAAGATGGAGAAGGACTGAGATGGTAGAGGTGATAGGAGACTGGTTTGTTAAGAGAGAGTGTATACAATATTTTATAATACAAGTATATAGGAAAAGGTAGATATTGTAGATATGAAATGTCGCGGTTTTGACGGTGGGGCCATGAGAGAAATAAAGAAGAATAATTGTGGGATGAGGATACTATATTTAGACAGAGGAGGAGTAAATAGAGTGTTTAGAGTGATGTAAATGTTTGTATAGAATGGTAAAATTCTCGCAGTATAGTATGAAATTAACACATGGAGAGAGTTAATAATTCAGAGGAAGTGTTAGAGCGGATGAGTGATATGATGATATTTCTGAGAGAGAGATGTAGTCACAATTAAAGCGTGCTGAGAGAAGAGGTGACTAGAGTCGATATATCAGATATATGTGATTGAGATAGTAATCTTTGTATTCGCTACACGACATGTGGCAATATCTATGGTAAGAGAGATATAATATTGTGGATCTAATTGAATCTTATATGTGCGAATTTGAGTTGGTTGAGTGAGAGTGTTCGTTCAAGAGAATATTATTCACCTGCAGGCTCTTGGTATTAGATTAGTTTGTAAAGGTAGCAGTATCGATCCGTGAACTCGACTGAATTGCTTGTCTAGACATGAGAATGACGTCAATTGCGGAGGCATTGTCTAGACGTAGATGAGTAGATGTAGTATTCTCAGACATCATATTAACTCACATACGAGAAACCAGATGGTGATATGAGAGAGCGCTATATTGTATGGAGCAATGTATATAATATAACTCGTATTGTAGATATTTGTAGAGATATAGACATATCTATAGTCAGTGAGTAAGAATCATCGCAGTCAATAGTTGCAGATAAGAGACTACAATATAGAGTGTTAAGTAATCTCTCAGTAATATAAATGAGATGTTCAGAGTGGTAAGGCTTCTCGAATAGAGAACTCATCAGACTCGAATATTACACCAGCACAGCTTGAGGTCGTTAGTGACGATATCAGGATATTTGGATGTATAAGTGTATGTGTAATACTATATATATTATATGTGCGAGGAGAAGAGATGAGATAGTATTTCCTATGAGTCTATTATAACTATGTCTCATGTGTGAATAGGGCAGTATATGAACAGACTCGAGACTCCAGGAGGCGTTGAGAAGAAATGGGTCGCTCATGAATGATGAGAGAGGATAACGAGTAGAGTGAAAGAGTGAATCTACTGGTGATATAATCTGCGGATGATCGAGTGCTCGGTGTAGGTAGAATCTGTGAAGAGCGGCTTAAGAGAAAGATACATTTTAAAAGAGTATGCAAAGATGGAGTGGTGAGCAGTATAGAGATATGATGGTTTTGTGAGGAAAGTTTTATCACAATCTTATTGATTTTATAATGAGAAAAGTGTTATGAAGTGGTGTTCGATAGTGTAGTTTGACGCAAGTCCATAGTTTGTTATTAGTCTCCAGTTAGGAATATATGGTGATGCAGTTCTCGAGAGAGCAGGTAGTACCTGAGTTATATGAATCAATTTAGGAATAATATTGGGACTCACAGGTTAAGGACATGAAATAAGGAACAAAGAACATAGATGCCAGAGTAGCTACGTGGACAGTTATGTGAATATGGTCAGCAGTTTTTTTAAGGAGGTATGAGAGTATAATCTGTTGAGAGAGAATTGGAAGGACATTGAAGTCATAGAGTGTCGTAGGTCTAGGACTGATGTTATGTAGATTCATTACACTGCTGATATATAATGTTATACCTTAGTTAGTTGAGAACTATCGGTCTGGAATATAGAGTATCATTATTGTTCATTCTAAAGTTTAACCTGTGTTCAGGATAGCAACTAGGGCTTTTATACCGGTGTGAAGAAGGAATTGATAAAGAGATGGAAAGAAAGGAATTAGAGAGAGAATATGTGGTGTGAAGATAAGGGGTAAATAGAAAAATATAACTGAAAGTATTGATATGCAGATGGTATTTGGTCATTGTGGAAAGGATTAGTATAGATAAGTCGTTTTTAAGCTTAGAGATGTATAGTAGTGGTCGAGTGTGTTGGGAAATTACGACCGGTCTAGGTGAAGACCCGAAGAAACAAATGGGGATGCATTGCAGATATGAGAATAGCTTGAGTGACAGAAATGTGAGTTAATGGAATATGATGGCGTAGAATGAATGGTGGTGATAGGAATGTAATGGCGGGGTGTTGTGAGGGGACGTGGTCATGTGTGACTACCTGTGATAGTCTCTCAAGGGAATGAATACCTGCACCTGACGACTGGTAAGACTATAGTTACAGTTTAGTGAGGATCGGTCGCGGTCCATGAAGCTCTAGGGTGGGACTCTATTTGCTGTTGACGTCTGAGCACGCGGATTCTAGCATAGACCTTATTGATGTGGTATGTCAAATGGAAGAAGGGCGGTAAGGCTGGCGCACTATTCTTTTAGATCTCCTAGTGTCAATGTTTTACTTTTCTATAACGTGTTCGTTTCCGTATGCTCTATTATACCACGTCACTCGATTACTCCTCAAGTACTTGGACTGCTTGGGAGTAGAGAGGAGGTAGTGAACAAATATTAATTTAAATATAATATAAGTAATAAATTCCAGTTATAGAATTCATATATCTACTCACTTAGTAAAATTACGTATCAATGATAACTCATATAATCATACTAATTGTTATTTTATATTACCTTTACACTAGATAACTTACTATATATTTTCATGAAACTTATATTTCATTATTATTTGATACTTATAATTGTATTACGCGTCTACTAAATATAACTTCATGTGAACCACAATAAATCATATACGCTCTATATAACAATATATAGTAAAGCTGAAGCTATGATTTCCGAGTTCATAGTCTTGGAATTTTTGTATTTACCTATTATGGTTATTTTAAGTTTATCTACAATCGGTTGTTAGGCTACTATAAACTCAGCTACACTCGTTGAATACATGGATAGACTTTGTACAAGTGATTATTATTATTAGTGTACTAATTCGGTTAAAGTATATTAGTATTATATCTAAATTTCTACATAAGAACTCATCCTAATGTATTATATGATCAATACTTATTTCTAATTAGTAAATCACTCGGATTCTATTATATACTCATGTGCTATGTTTCAGGTAGCAGTACTAATGCTAAATTTTGGCTCAGTTCTACAACATTGTGATTTCTTGTTATTCCGACTTTTGTATAATATTAGAGATGATGTAATGTCCATATAGAGCATTATAACTTGATCTAGATAGAGAGCGACAATTGCACACTATAAAACCATGCTTGTAGTCAACCTTTATATCGAAGAGAAATCATTCACGTCACCGCTTACAGGGTAATCAATATCAGCGATTATGTAATGATTTCCATCGGCTCATTATTTGTGTTTTAGTACACACTTACTAATATGTGTAGAAACTATAGAGCCAGTGTGGCTTACTCTAACATATATTCTACAAGTTAAAGTTTAGATACTGTACAGGAAAGTCATTAAGCTCAAAAGATACATATGGTTCATCATTCTACGGCAATGTTATGTTAGTAATTAATTATACTCTCTTCACATCAGGTAGCGTCTGTTGACATATGGCTTTTCGGAATTTTCATCTACCATTGTATTTCTCTTTATCTCAGCTGAGTGAAGACTTTCAATATATTAATATGTGTGGAGCCTAAATCGTTTTGTGCATTTGCGAAGAGAATTTAGATTCTCTATGAGACAACGTATTTACCATCATATGTTGGCACTTCAGATTTTGTTTTTAATTAAGTGGGCCTCACTCACTCTATTACTTGAATGACGAGTTTCGGCTGTGTCGTACGTTCGCTCTTACAGTGGCACTGCGGTTTGGTCTGGAGCTAGGAATTAGACATCCCCATTTTATATTAATATCCCGAGGATTAGGTATACTGTATGTATGGAATCTCCTTTATGTCAATACATTATGTTTTTTTTAACATTAGTAGTGGCACACATTGCGCTCGTAAATATAATATGGTATTGTAGAATCTCATGTTTGATTCTCCTTTAATCGTGATGTACATCTCTGGCATTGTCTATAATCCCATTCTCTACATTAAATGGAAACCACCTCTATGTATCTCATACCTGGCACTATTCTAGAGCGTAGTTAAAGATGGAGTCAGAGTTATTTGGTAATATTATAGTTCGTTATGAGTTTTGAATTGTTCATGAAATAATTATCATAGTGCGCCATACTTATATTCGAAGATATTCTCATCTAAATGTCCTATGTGTAATATAGTATTAGTTGGATTTGATATGATGGTGAATTAGTTCTCGAGCGTACTATTTTAGGTCAGTGTTCTATTGTCTCTATTGCTTATTCGATGATTCGCACACTCTATTCTCCTACGTTTAGAGACCTAATGGCCTCATACGCTTTATCTTCAAATGTGTACGCAAACATGTGTCAAATATTGCTACATGCTATGGTATCTTTTTCCTTTCTCCAGTTTTATACTTTCTCTTTTCATACCAATTGTTGCGAGAAAGCATTTGCTTGTTCTATTTCTTACTGATATATATAATATTAACTTTGTACTCGCCGTACACACAACTCATTAAATTTAGTCGACTTACTTGCTATTGGCATAAGTTAGGAGATATATTCTATGAGGTGCTGAGTAAACCTCGACAATGCTGTACATCGACACACTATGCACGGTTCTCATCGCAACTTTCCTACATCTGTCTGCATGCGGTAGATTTAATGTAATTATTTATAATATTTCTATATATATATTTTATATTGGATATGGCTTTTTCTATATAACTTGAACTTTGAGATCTTTTATAATATTATTGATTTCCTGATATTTTACTTATATTATTGGTTGACTCGATTAATACTTCTGGTTAAATAGGATATATTATATATATGCAGGAGTATCTATGAATCCCTTCAATAGCTCTCCTCTCCCGCAATGAAAGTATCCCGCGGAACCGATGGGTTCTATATGACCAATATTTTAAAACATTATGGTGGGGAGATGATCTCGTGTAGGTTGGGTCATCATCCAATTTGATTGATTACTGTATTATACATTACATATCTTACATCTCATTGAGATTGATATATGCAATACTGTCATTTACGAGACGATCACATGAGGATTATTAGAGGATTCATCGAGTAGATTGTTATTTCCACTTCCTGACATATTCAGGTAGTTAAGTGCCATTTGGTGCTTCTCTCATATCGAGAGATGCGGAGATAAGCGATAATCATGCTTTGCTAGAGTTGTAAGACATTATTTCTTACTCGGTAATCGGTTCGCGCAGTGTAGCAAATCGATGCTCTTTGAGAGAGAGGACTAGGTCTATCTACAACATCGCACGAGCGTCTATCACTTTGTATAGATTTCAGCAACGGTGCACCTTGACATCAGGCATCGCTGACTAGTAGACATTGATTATGTCATATGTGTTCACTTGCAAATAATTTCAAGTCTCCTTATTATTTCCATGATATATTCGATACCCTCTATGCAATTGACAAACACTGATTCTTATAGAGCTTATCATTGTTTCTGAGTCTACAACTCTATTCCCTATTTGGAATCTTTGATAGTTGTTTTGAGTTCTTCTTTATTACATGAATGTCTCTTCTCTATATCGAAGATATTAATATACTGATTGTGTGATAGAGACGCACAGCTCCTTCATTCACGTCGGAAGCTGTAATATCGAAGAGTATGTTGTTCGAATTGTCAGCGAGCAGTATCATTACTCACCTCACATATATTATTAAATGACTTGAGAGGAATTACTCGTGGAGATGTCTACAGTAACTGTATACTAAGTGGTATTAGAGCTTAAGAGATTTATAGTGTAGCGTAGATGGAAAGGCGCGTAATATATGTGATCAAGTCTTTTCGTTGTTTGATAACTATTATTGCATATATGATATATAATGTACGGTGTTATGTCATACTAATAGAATGAGTATTATTAACATCTTGTCAGTTACTTTCGAGAGAGATCTCATCATGCGTTCTATGTATTCACGTCACAGAGAGAGATATTCTAATCATACTGTGCGGGATCTATAGAGATAATATCATGGCTCCTATTATGAGACACTATTCTATATGCATGAGAACTGGGTTCTACGATGTAAATATAGTACTTATGGAGAAAAAACCATAACTCATATCACCTAGTAGTCTTTATATATACGTTTTCTCATAAGCTTATAATAATCTACCATAATAAGTCGCTACAAATAAACATTTAAAAAAAAACACACAGACATAATCAAAGCGCACACAATCTGAATATTTATTCTGATTATCTCAGACGTAGGCTGTATGCTAGACATCATTCTGTTATGCAATGTCAATCCACAGAGATGCAGGTAGTCTTCTTGCCTAGTTAGTAGATCACTATCGGTTCTATGAGGTCTCACCTAAATACAGTCATCGGTCGCGATAGAATTGAATTTCAAATATATCAAATTTATATCATGATTATTTACATTCTCCCATAAATGTTCACCTGTTCACTACAATTATTACATGGTTTCATATGATAATAGATAAGATGGATATATAATGTAGAATGATTAATTCCAGGCTACACATTACAAAGTAAATATTATTCGAAGGAATGAATTTTCTGATAGCGAGATATAGGTAAGCTTTCAACAATTTCAAACTAACTAGACGTTGATCTCTTCCTGTCACTCGATATGTACAAATGAAATATACTAAAGTATGTACATGTAGTTAATATATATCTCAACGTCCTGAGAATACCTATTTTCTCACACATCTTCATCTATTCATTATTGCATTGTTCCTGAGAGCTGAGAGATACTAACCTATATATATAATCCTATTGTTGTCATAATCTTGGCTAATTATGATGAGACATCGCAGAATGCAGCTCGTGCCCTTCAAAGATAAAAAGTGGTTATTAATTTACATCCTCTCCCTAAAGCCTGTTGTTGTCAGTAAATCTATTACTGGTTTTATATCATTTATTTTCAACATCTGTTAAAGGTGATTCATACGTAAGGAGTAAGATGGTGATGGTTGCATCCTCCTCTGGCAGCTGAGAGAGAATTTATGCGCACCACATAAAAACTCAAGCACCTGGAAGAAATACCTAAAGATTAAATTCAGTTCAATAGCAAAAAACTTCTTAGAAAAATTCTTTGGTGAAAAGTTTTGATTATATATATGTATTATTTAATATTATACTCCGATTTTCTTATAACAATCACGAGTCCTCTTGATATAACCTTTATGGATCTACTAACGATTCTAATCAGCACAGTTATATGTAGCTATAGAATAATATCAACCAAAAATGTGCATAATTTATCGCTTCATGCACCGTCCCTGTAATTATCATTTACTTTTTAGCACAATAGTCATATCATTACTTGTCTCATTTAAGAGATGCAAATATCCCAATCTTATTTTGGATCTAGCATATATATTACTTTATACAATTACACAGCAGTAAGAAGAATGTATATATTTCTTTATCACCTGCCTCTCATACCTTATGACCTATTAGTTCGTAATGCTTGATTGACGCGACATACCATCTCCACTGACAGTGAGGTTAAGTAACGCAGAGACTGACTCACACGTAGGATAAGTACACTATCATATTAGAATAGCGCCCTATACATAAGAGCAATTTGATGAGTCTCAGTATCTTTCTCTCGTCTGCGAATATGAGTATAGGTTATATACTTATAGACGAGATACGTATTCATTCCGACTCGAATTGAGACAGATATAATATATAATATTAATCGCTTTTAGTTACACGTATTATATTATTCGCCACTCTAGATACTGCACACGACAGACAGACTTTATAGAGATTTGAATGCATAATTATGTCAGAGACGCGACGTTAATGATTGATAGAGTAATATCCGTAGGAATATGTTTGTGTTTTCACACACAGAGCACATTTGTTGGCATTGTCAGGACACGTAATTAGAGATAGAAAAGAATACTTATTCTCGTAGACGTTCTAAGATTTATATAATGTCATAATCTAGAGACTGTACAACATGTTATGTGAGAAATTACGCAATGGCTCATGAATGTATTTGCGTACAGAGAAGAGAGATCGATGAGAGATAGTATGTATGAGTTATAGAGGCATGCAATTGATCACATCTGACATAGTGAGTGACAGATAGTTCTACATATCGTGTAGGCTTAGATCGGAAATTCTGAAGCACAGCACACTACAGTAGTATATGAGACTAGTTTCTATATAAAGAGTAAACTCTTGTAAGGGAATCTATAAGACTGTGATAGTTGAGTACAACACAGTAGACGGTTAAATTCTATTATTTAAAATATATATGTCTATGCATATACAGGTTCCGGAGTTAAATAAGACTTCATATTTATGATCATGATCTGCATTTCTCTCATAAGTATAAGTGCTCTATATATAATCTTTATTCATAGATTGCTTGGGCACTGAATGTTTTTTAGTGAGCTGGTTTTATAAGTTACGCATCACGAGTCATACACTTGATGAGAGACTCGTTTTGCTCACTTTAGATATTATGAAGTTAAAAACTTCAGTAGCTATTGATCAAAGATGCACACATGTTTAATTTACTGTTATACCTGTATAACCTCTCACAACTCACATAGGATATTCTGCTGTTTATCACAGTTCACGGATGAGATGTCAACAATTGTAAGGCTTGCTCATGTTACCTGAGTAAAACACGAAAATGTTAGTCAGAGAGCAGAGTATCTACAGACGTACGTCGGCATGAAATGATATTCCCATCATATTTGTATAAATATATCTAACGTGCTTATGCGATACGAGGGTAGTTATTATACACGGGCTCACGCACAGTGCACAATTCTACTTGAGAATTAATACGTATTTGACTCCTAGGACAACCATTTATTAGACTATTTTATTTTCCAGCAACACTTTCAAAGGGAGATATAGACTCATTATCACGGATTTGAACCCGAGAGAATCTATTTTCACGTAACCATTCATGCTGTAAACTGGTGGAATATATCTATAAGTTTTTTGGTTCTTCAGAGTTCGCATAAATGTGTGCCAGCCACAAGCCATCATACTACGCGAGATGACTAGCGAGGAACTATATATAAGATAGATGATATATCAAGCTCAGAGTACCGGTTATAAGAGTAGTGTTGAGCATCTCACGCAAGATATATCTAAATAGAGAGCTCTGAAATGTGAGAGATTGAGTAATAACCGTCATGGTCGAGCTTAGATTAGACGAAATCGACTTAAATCAATAATTTTTGGCTGACTCAAACTAACTGAATATATATTTCATTGATAATGAATATTTACTCCTTTCCTACCAAGAGAAGTGATGTCTGTGTTACTGTATTCCACGTAACGTTTGTCTTGCTGGACGAATATATAAAAAAATTAATGATTAATTCCTAGAAACTCATGCTCAGTTTTTAATGTCAAGTTTACTCCGCACTCATAACTTTCTTTGGGGAAAGAGCATTGTTCATAGACTGTATCGTGACGTTAGTGTGATCAGTTCTGTTTATTATAAATGGCCGGTATCTCAATAATCAAATATAATTTTGTATATATAATGTAGTTAAGAATTGATTCTTCGCACATTTCTACTTTTATATGAGACACTAATGGATTTTCTACACCTTTGGTTCTAAAGAATTTTCCTACAACGACTCTCCTAAATAGTAGTGTGCGGTGAAGCCACTACAGATATGTCTTAGAACCATATTATTGACACCGCTCATAGACTGAGCATACTATGGAAAAGGTGAAAGATAAAGACTCGCACCTCTCTCGTAATAGGCGATCTGATCGAACGCTCATAGATATCTAAACTTAACTTAAAGCTTCTCTGAATTGGTACCGTGAGTGTGTCGTATTCTTTATATAACTACACTTCACTAAGTTGATCAGTATAGAAATTCTTAGTAAGCTGCGTCATAAAATCAAATATATTTTAAGTGACGAGAGTCTGTAACTATCATGAATATAAAAATACTTTTAGTAGATTCATGGATGACTCTCCACTATGAACACCTGATAAGTTAGTGGGATTATTAGTTATTCTTTAATGATACTTACTATTTATTGATTATCTGATGAGTATTGATATCTTACTCTCCAATACTGATATATAGTTCGGGTATAGAATCCTCATAGAAATGTTATAAGCATCTCTGTCGCTTCCTGTACCATTTCGTTATTATTATTCATAAAATATCATACTATGTAGCGCATATACTCCATTTTTATATAGTGTCTATCGCACTTCTGATTATCTGCAGAGGACGTAACAAGTTCATCTCGTTGCGTTCCATATGAAGTAAAATATCTAGGCTCTGCTTACACACTGGAGATGGAGAGTCGATTTAGATAAGCAATAGTAATATAATATATTTCTTTGAGTTGCACAGTTATACACGATATAAGTTATGTAGGTCAAATTATCTCATGACAAGAGAGGCTAATGGTACGAAATCTATTTAGAACGACTAACTCTATCGTACTTTCTCTCTCTATATTGCGATCACTATCTTCGCAAACATCATTTAGTAAAAAGAAATAGGCTCGTTTGGTTTACACTCTTTCTAATAACGTATATGATGGGCCTTAAAAAAACACTCTCATAAAACAAATTTGACAGCATAGCAATTGAATATATTGGTTAGTTTATCGAAAGACTGATTCATCACTATGTTTCTTTTCTTTAAATATTCCACAGTTATTTGCCATAGTAACACATTTTACTTTTTGGGTTTTGAACACACATTAGAATGTAGTTTACTACCCGACTTAATTAAGCAACGGAGTTTCGCTTATAGTAGTTAATGGAAACATTCACCAGGCTAATATATCTTCCTTTAACCTCTTTCGGAATACGTCGGAATATCCTGTTTCTAATAACCCTCGTCAACAAATGAGCGTCTATCATAATCGTCCCATAAACTTCTCACGACATCATTCGTAGACCCGCACACATCATTTCTTGTGTGTATTATTCATATATAGATATACAGCAGACGCGCGGCAAAATTTGTACTATAGGTAGAAATTTTGTAATTGTGACATAAGATCTCCCTTAAAACTGGTCCTCCTGAACAACACGCTCAGCGTTGGGTAATTCACTGTGACCTCTGACGTTGGATTCGTAGCTACGACTCTCTCTGGTCGTGTATAGTAGTAGATACACAATTTTAATGTATTGATAAGAATTTACACTACGATCTAAATTTATTGATAATAATGCGGGTTAGAGCAACTGAATATAATTATATATGTGAAAATAGATCTTTGGTCGTAAAAAATTTGAGCACGCACTCTCATAAATGTTCTTTGGTAGCGCAAAGGCTCTAGTATTCATATACGCTTAATAATTGTAATAACATATATAGAGAACAGTGAATTCCTCTAAGTTATATAATTACAGAGTTTTACGAGTATTATCCGCGTAATATAAATCACTGATAATTGTGACAAAATAACCTTTGCATAGCGAGTGAGTCATCTCTATATTGAGTATATAGATGATTTGGACTCTTAGATATATACACACTCACATCCATCATCGAGAATGTCTATAGTTCGAGTAGATAAACAGTATACTAAGTTTGGTGGCAAGCTTAGAGAAAAATTAGTTTAATAGTACATAAGCATAATTACGAAGTATTACCCAAATCGGTTCTATGTTCATCTGGAGTAGCGAACAACTATTTGCTCCACGCTTCAAATGGAAATAAAACGCGTATGTACGTAATGAGTCCGAGACGAAACTTAAATCTCAAGGCTGAGTCGAGGACTAAACATCTGATGTTGAAGGGTCATAGATACCTGTCTGAAACATTCAATGTTTAAGACTCTGCTTAAATGCGTGAAAATCTTTAAATAATTCCCATCGAGATATACTAATGTAAATTTAGTTTGTTTGGTTTCACCGTAGATAGTCCGAAAATCCTTATATTGATTCTCGAGTCGATGCCATCAATTTCTTTATTGGCATAGAGAGAGTCAGAGTATACATCACTTTACGATAGAAAATTTCTTAGACCGCACAATCGTCTTTCACGCTATTTAGGGGGTGTCGCATTAAAAAGATATATATTTGTACTTTTCTTCTCAGACTTAACTACGTGGGTCTAGTACATTTTATTTTATGATCTTGATGATTGTATAAAGTCCAATCGCTTATGGGTGGAATCTAAAAAATCCCCTTTTATATAAATTGTCCGCTTAATCCATTTATATTCGTCCCCTTCTCTCTTGGTCAGATTGTTGATGTTACGTCTCTCTTTTATGCTGTGCCTTTTTTCATTCTTAGAAGCCTCTCTTTTCTTGGTAGGGTTTCTATAGCAGAGCCTATGAGATCCTTCTGTTCTGTCTCACATATTCGCCTCCTCTTTCACCGGGTCGTTATCTGTTTTTGAGGACTACTCGGGTGTCATGATCGGCTCTTCGTCAATACCTATCTGATATCATTTTTCTACTATTTATTATCCAGCAAATACGCGTTACTGTTGTAGTGGGATACAATTTGTTTTCGCATCTGGACAGCAAGTAAGAATAATTCATTGCAATGATAGATTATTCTTAGACCAATAGAGGTACCAATGAGTATATCGGTACATATCTCTCCAACCTTTTAAAGGGCGGAGGCACGTATGGTTCCTCATTCTACTAAATTGGAGACCTGAGTTCCATTGTCTTTGTGGAATATTATTACATAATTCTTACTTCTTTCTGACTATGAAAAGAAAAATTAATTAATCAATTCCGTTGTTTATTTAAAAAATAAATCTGATTTCTCAGTTTGTCGTGCGACCCTACTATTTTATACGAAGTTGTGAGGGGCCATATTCTAATATACTAATATATACAACTCCTATATGTAAGATGAATAAACTGGCGGCCTGTGGAGATTACGCTCTATCTTCTATAATGTGTTACGCTAAATTTAATTCAGGGTCCTATTTGGCAAGAAATTTCCTAATACATCATATGCATGAATCTCATTTGGATGCAGCGAATATTAATTAGACGCTTAGTAATATCCCCGTAAATATTCACAGACCTCTCTGTGGTTCCTGTCGGAAACCCTGACAGGTAATTTACGTTTTTCTATTGTGTAATGTATCTTTTACCCCATCCGAATATTAAATAGTGTTACTGAATAGGACCATTTCCTCCGTTACCTCCCTATTTAAATCAGACATGAGTATTATAATAGTTAAATCTATTGATTAGATAATAACTTATATAATTACATATAAACTAAGATAGATACTTTCGTCCACACGCGATAATACTTCGCGAGTCATATGGAGCCACATTGCCAAGTAGACAGAGATATATTCCCACGTAATTAGTAGAGATCCTAATGCATATATTGTCTCTCAGACACCGCAACTCCACGATAACGTCCCTCCTTCTCCATATTTTCCAAAAATGCCCCTTTGGTGTAAAAAATGGTCCGGCGATACGTTTCAACGTGGTATGATGCTGGCGTTAAGACAGAATTACCACTTGGTCGAGGTTATGGTAACTTTAATGATATTATCAATTCTCAGTCGAAACAAGTGATTTCATCTAGCTTACCAACCAAAAACACTTTTTTTTCCTTGACCTTTTTCAAACACAAACAAATAAATATTTTAGTACATAAAAGACATCTTTTGCTGTTGATTAACTATAGCATTATGGTAACTAAAAATATAAATTATTTTATTAAATCTATACCAAATTCGACATTAGGTACTATATATCTGCCACCACATATCCACTGAAACTCAAGCCACTAGAAAGTAAAGTAAGAAATGTTGTGTGTTCAATATGAATAAATAAATCAAACAGGTTATTACAAATAAATTTTGATTGTGAGAATCAATAGTGTTGTTGATGCAACTAAAGTTTTGTGGTCCTTGTAACTAATTTCAGTTTTTGTTTGATCCCCGTATGACTTTGATAATCAAACTCACAATGAAATTGACTATAATCGTCGCTTGGCTTGAGTAGTGTCCTTTATTCATGACACTACATAAGTAGTAAGAAGATTAATATCGGGATTACCAATTTAACTCTTTGGGTACACGCGCTTCCATCTACTCGTACTTGTACGATGTCGTGCGTAATCCGGGTGATATCCAACAAAGTATGAGGACAGGATGTTAAAACCTCACTCCATTTCCGTCACGTGTGTTCTATAAAAATATTTAGAACAAGAAGATAGGATTCTGCTCATGCGTGCCGAACATTCACTTCTGTATATGTCGTGTCTCTACCGTGCACAATTCAGTAATTTATCTTGAGTATGTTGTATTCTTATCCATGTGTTTACAGTATTTTGGGAACGCAAATGAGTTCACACCCAATTTACTATCTTCTTAAATCATTAGATTCACTAGATTCATGCTACTATATTATTCATGCTATATATAGTCCAGGACAATCTCTCTCTGCGCTGTCTTAGTAACATTATCCAAAATTAGACAAATGGACATACGAACGAGATGATCAGATCAGGCAAGCCACACGTTATGGTCAATCTAATTATAAGACGCGACTCTCTTAAGAGTTATATCATAACAACAATGATCAAGAGAGTGCATATTACATGGGTTCAGAGATGTTCTGGTCGTTGCAACGAGTCTCATCATAGCTCGATAGAGAGCATCCTTTCTCATCAATGCTTAGACCTTTTTAATGTCATCAGAAGCTCGGCTGTGATCCATAGGTTCTATAGCCGCAATTTCCGCATAATCAAGACGGCGACGCAACACCCAATTGCTTTCATTCCATGACCTTTAATGAGGCTCAGAGGAATTAATGGAGTAAATTTGATAAGGAATTAATTGCGTTGCGTTGGGGCTGGTCCAAATCTTAGACCTTTTCCTTCTGTGGTATACCCCTGCTGGACAATTACATCATATTTTTCATGCCCGACCAATCCATTCAGAATTAGAGACTCCTCCCATCCCCACACTAGGTTACAAAATATGAGACTGGTTGACTCGTGAAGGATTAGTTCCATCGGTACTTTTCATGAAGAGCTGGGTATGACATTATGGTTACTGGTTGACATCCGTTCTTCCCAGGTTATATCGGTTTAATCGAAAATCATATGTAGTTGCGAACAGAATAGCCCCTCAATTCACTTATTTCCCACGCAACTCTCAAGTAAATGTTATAATCCTCTGTGTAAGTATCTCTCTCATTCCGAAAAACTCATCATTACTAATTCATATTCCTCTGAGGGTTTCCAATAGCTTTAAGCACACTTAGGGCGAGAGGGATCTATAATTTCGTTATACTATAAGTGTTTTATTTCTCGCTTCTTATATGGATCTGTAAGACTAGAGCTATCAGAAGTAAGTAATATTTGATGCTTCTCAACTAAAGAGTCTTGGTCGGAGCCGCTAGTAGTTTATATGCATTCAAGGTCGTTTTTGGTCCAGAAAATGAACTTCAATTCAATTAAAACTTTCCGAGTCAATTTGCCTACTACTTAGGTTAAGTTATAAAAGCAATTTTACCGAATGTCTTATAAAACTAACGATTCCATATATATCTTTTATAAATAATAACCTTAATAAATTAGCCTTTGCTTAAGTTAAGTTAGGTTTCTTAATAAAATTGTTTAGTGGCAAGTTCACTATAACAATCTGCTAGTTACTTCTAGTAATAGGATAAAATCTATGGTCACGTCTTTTATTTCCTTCTCTGGGTTATAAAATAGACATATGCTTTACTTCTTTACTCTGATTGCTTTTAGTAAAAAAATGGAGAATAATTCTTAATTTTTTCAGATACTAAATCAAATCTGGTTGAAAAATTTCTCCTGCATTTAATCTACTTATAAAGTTCTGTATTAGATTTTAACTTTAAAGAATTTCTGAAATAATTATTTTAAAATTCTTAGCCCAAAACTTTGTAGCGCTAATAATGCTGAAACAGTGCGCAATAAGTCTTATAATGATACAAAGTACAAATTCTATAGACAGTAAGCAAAATGTCTTATTCTCTATCCTTTTCCTTAATACCTTAAGTATACTAACTTCTTTCTGAACTTATTTGTTCTACCGCCCAAGCATCTTCATGCCTTCACTATAAAGGGAAGTTCTGTTTTCGAATGAACAATGTTACTAGTTGTATCCCTGATCGTTTACGTCAAAACTTCTCTCAACTTATGAAAGACCGTACAAACACCGCTACTACGTTATATTCTAATGTCTCTTTCGCAATATTTGACTTTGTATTGTGATACTGGGTTTGGCTTCGTCGTATGATTCGCACGTACTTATATATTATGTGGAATAATATTAACTCATCTTATAATTTTTAGTAAATATCTCTGTGTGGCTGATCTACTTTCCCACATATTTTTCTTTAATTACGTCAAAAATGGTTACAATTTATAGTAACTACCGCGTATACTCATATAGTGATCAACAGTATTATTATTTTGTAACAATTAAATACTATATAGATATATGTAGTATCCCTACTATATATCTTATTTATTACTCTATTTTATGTATATCACTTCAGTGGGTATGAAAAACGCGTTACCTCTGAAAAATATATATAATATATATATATTATATAATATAGGAAAAAATAGTTTTTATAATGATAATAAAATCAATTATATAAATATTATATTTAAGCACCCTTATTAATTTATATTATTACATATATTTACACCCTAATTACTAATCCACCGTAAAAATAATATATTATATTATAATATATAATGTGGAGCCTGTATATATATATTTGTACACTACATGTACACTATATATCTTAACATATTCGGTAGTATCCTCTGCTCTCAAGAGCTTTTGTCATATTGTCTTCATGTACAGGTATTTATTTTCAGATTTTCCACTTGAGTCCTGAGTAGAGATACTTAAGAATTACGTTAACTCATGATAGTAAATGCATACTAGCCTTGGAATAGAGTGGATTTACCTTATCTTCAAAGTATAAGTTGAACCAAATGTAGAATATGTAATATGGTTTATTCTGAAATACTTAATAAAAATATACATAAATTAACAGTAAAAGAGGTTCCATATTTATTTAATTTTATTTTTAATATAAATGTGGGTATACATATTCCAATGATCTGACTTAATAAACTTTCATTGTTTACTGAGTAATGACGGGTCTTTCAAATGAAATTAATATTGTAAAATTGTCCAAGCCAAACCATTTTCTGACTACTGAAACTAAAAAAATATCCCACTTTTCTAAATATCAAAATTGTCTTCCCTCTCTTCTCTATCACAAAGATAACATAGTTCAGTTTCATCACAAAGTTTTATAATGTTTACATTTTTGTTTTATTACAATTTTAGAGCAGTTTGAAAATTTGGAAAGTCGAGAAGATAAAAATGAGTTAGTTTAACTCTAATTTCATATTTTTTGCTTCGTGATCATAGTATATATTAATAATCTAGTATATTATATCTAAAAATTCATTTCATATATAACATCTACAGTTCACATATTAGGCTATATTCATTTCGGCTTCTCACCAAGCACACAAGCACGTTCACCTCGTCTTTTCTCCAGGATTTATATTATATGTCGACAATATTTATTTCTATTACACTGCACACATATCAATCCAGATCTCTTTACATAGTAATCCTCAATGATAATATGAATGCTTTCAGTAGTTAATTATATCGGTCGGTGGGCTTAGAAATACATACTCTAGATGATCTATTATGCACTCACCACAGGTACTTATATCATGACGAATTCTGGGTTTAACAAATATAATAATATAATACTTTCAAATTATCCATCAGAATTATTTTTCAGCGTCTTCTTCGCATCTGTACGGTTTGTATTTGGGGCATACAAAAGAACGCATAGAAATAGAGAGGATAATCTTATTCCGCTATTGATACAAGCAGTTGAGGAGTAAGTCTGGCCGGGTGAAGTACGAGTGCTGCCACTTACTCGTACCTACAACAATATATTTCTATCCAGCTAAAGCTACTCTTGAAGAAGTAGATAATAAAATAGGCTTACTCTATCTCAGATATAAGACATATACCTAGAAATAATTAGTGAAAAACATATATATATACTGGGTATCTAAACCACCCCATTACTGTAGTGGCCATGTTGAAAAATATGATAATAGATTACCTATATCAACGGCATACACTAAGATATATATAAAAAATTAATTGCCTAATACCGTCACCTTGAGCCTGTGATAAGATATCTAGATCGTCAGTGTATGACGGTCCTTGAAATATATGAGTGGAAAATCCCCTAGGTAGAATACGACTATATAATGAGTTAATAATATTATATCCACAACATATATACTTTCAGCTAAAAGTAATCCCTCACTACGATAGTCTAGACGCTATAGTGCATTCTTAAATAATTAATTTAATTACGTAGCTGTATATATATACGCAAAGTTATTCATACACACACTTCATGGCGGAGGGGAACGCATGGACTCTACCCGCTGCTCCCGCCTAATAGGGCGCATCGCTTAATATCAGCTTATTATGTCCATAGTATAACACTCATTGATGATGTCCTAGACTACTACTCTGACTCGAATCAGTAGTAAAATAAAATAAAGCTTAGAGCTTGGCTATTACATCACATTACACAATATTCAACTCCATGTACTACGAATTTATATATCATTATTTCCGTTAAACGATATATTACATACACTACGATATATTAAATACACTACACGATAAATCCGATTAATCGTATATAACGATAATTACATATACTACCGCAGTATAATCCCTACGACGACAATAATACTTGACTGTTTTATTAACATATACAGGTTTTACAAAGAGAAGTACATTGTCTAAACCGGCGCGAGTCACCTATTCAGTCTGTCGACGACGAGAGAGAGAGCAGCACGTACGATGAAGGAGTAGAGAGATAGCAGAGAAAGAAGAGTATGTAGAGACACGCAATAGAATGCACGCGAACGAGAGATGAGTAGTGATTGGAGATGAGAGTGGGAGTAGATCTATCGCACAACACTCGAGAGATGTAGAGTAGTAGAGATGCATACGCATGCAGTAGTAAGAAAGTAGGAGGCAGCGAGAGAGAGTAGCAGACGTATTGATCTTAAGAAAGAAGTAAGATGAGAACTGAGAGTAGCAGGAGTATGGAAGTAAGAGAGACGCAGATTATACAACTTCATATATCATCAGTCGAAATCTGATTAATTATTCCTTAGTAATTGTAAATTAAACAAAAACAAAGCATGAATACCCATTTTTCCATTTTTGCCAATTCATATCTATGCAATTACAGCAATTAACCGTAAATATTGGATCATAGAATAACATAGTCTCAGATAAGTTGATTATACATACCCTTTCAACATTAGGATTTGATGAAGTTGCTGACCACATCACTATTATGCTTACTATTTCTCATTCTATATTTACACTCCTTCTGAGTGTCAAACCTAATTTTCTCTTTGAGAGATCTCTTACCAAGATTAGTGAATAGGAGTCCGCCTAGACGCACGGAAGACATTCAGTTCCAAATAAAGGTCTACATCTCTTTGTTAAATGACAAGTATCATGTGCTCAGAAGAGCCATTCGCTCTTTTTTATAACATTTTATCACAATTTTGTGTCTATTAGAGAGATGTCACGCTGAAGAAATAGCCCTATTATCTCTCCTATAAAGTCATCCAATATGCACTCTCTCGAAAGATCACATTAAGCTATCTGGAAGAGTTACTGCGCTCGTGATTCGCTGTCAGATATTCTTGGTCAAAAATATACGCAATAAGTGAGCTTCTGTTCTGCTGAATGACTCACTCCCGGTCGATCTCCATTTTTACTTTCCTCGACGTTAAATATCTTGATTCGCTGAGTGGACATGTGACTTCTTGATGATTGCCCTTGTTTCTAAGCTCCATGTTCACTACTCTTATTTCTGGCTAAAATATATAACACTGAAACTCTACTTTCATGTTAAGTATCATGCCTCAACGTGAGCGCTTCGCACTACTGCGTTGCGAATACTAATGCATTGAGCACGAGTCTATTAGATACTGGTTGACCATGACTTATGAAATTGGTTCCTGAGCAACAGACATACTGAGAGAGATTCTAGCCATACACAAGCATAGATTTGTTGCATTCACTATTATATTAACTGGCGTAAGTGTACGAATGAGTCAGAGAGAAAACTGCACAGCAATTTGTCTGCACAAGGTTCTTTTTTGATAAATCTATACGAAAATGCGAAACAGACACGGTAACTAGACAATTTGATAAATTTGAATATCACACCTATCTTTAACTTCTTACAAATCAGTGTTAAATAAAGTTTATACGTATATTTGTGAGTCTCGTACGCTGTCCTTCTGCTATGAGCTTTGTAGTCTGGCTTGGTCTAATTGAAGACTATCTTCCTTGACTACATCTCTTTGTATAGAAAGCGCGAAAATATATGATGAGTGATGGTGGGGGATTTTTACTCAGAATTATGAGAGATATGGGTCGGTCAGAGGGATTACATTGAGCGGAAACAGATTTGCTCTGAGATGTGAGGTCGGAACAACCGTAACGCTTTGAGCAATAAGATTTTGATCGTTTTATTGAGACCTAATTAGGTTAAGCCAATGGCTTTTAGATTGTGTTCTTCTGACTCTCGCGATATATCCCATTACATTATTAATTTGCTCTGATTCTGATCTGGTAAGTTACGTCTTGTGATTATCTTAGAGCTTCCTATTTGATAGTCTAGAGTCGCACTCTTCTATTGGTACTCAGAGTCTATCTTGGAGTACGTGCTAGAGTAGCAGTGAGAACTAGAATCGCATATTGTTATATTAGCTTATTACACGAGGTATTAGATTAGTATATCTTGTTATTGATATTAATACTCTATTATCAGACTTGCATAGTTCCACTGATTGATGCACTAATTGTTATAAGGTCTCATTATGAATGTTGCTTCCATCCTTGATCTTTTTCTCACGATATGTGGAATGCAAATCTCATTTTCCAATCTAAAATCTAAAGAATAACACATATTCCCTACTTTTCTTTCGTTCAGTGATATTATTATTTTGTTTGCATCTGATAATTCTGAAAAATGTTTCAACTATTTAGGTGGTGATAGTATCCCGAGGCTAGCGACGATACATAGAGTTTGAGTCTAAGTTTTTTATAACGATTTGTCGGGGTTGTTCTCAACGATCTAGATACTAGATATATTGAGGAGAGTAACAGACTTCTGAAAATTGAACCACGATACATAACTTTTAGACTCATCAGGTTTCAAAAGCGATTTTTCGTTCCATGATTTTCTCCGACTTAAGATATTGTTTGGGCGCTTTGGTTAATTCATTTTCCAATCGTCGTCTAAGACACATTTAATTCTCATAGGTATTTAAGTTATAAAAAAAAAATACAAATTTTGCATAAAAAGGCATACATGTATTCTGTGACCCACTTCACGCATGATCGCAGTGATATCAAAATCGAATTGGCATAAGAATAGAATAATTATAATATTATTTTCATATAACTGCTATTAATTATTATAAGCGTTAATGGAGGGATCGGGTTGGTTAGGATTAAAGGTGTTCGGATTAGTGAAACGGTTAGTGGCTAGAGAGCATTTAAGAGTGTTTGTTATCCTCTTCATGTGAACAAAATATCATTGTCACCGGAAAGATTTGTCGTGAAATTAACACTTTGACTAAATAGAAAGTTTTTATTCAACGAGCGTATTAAAGAACCGAAGATACTGATTAGGGTGTGGTGTGGTAAAAGCCACTAACCAATATTTGGGAGGCAAGAATACAATTGCAGCTTATATATGAGAACTATACTCAATATAAAACACTCTCAGATCATAATAACAGTAGGCTAACAAGTTAAAGAATATATATTTTATATATTAACGAAAATTACTTTATTTAAATTTATTTAATTCTTTTATTTTTAATCACACCAATTGTGGTTAACGCCAATCAATCAAGAAAGAATTCTCTGTTAAACAATTTTTTCAAAATATTTAGAGAAGAGTCACATGTGAATTGTTTCTTTATGAGATCAAATTATGTGAGCAAAATGTAAAAAATTCTATTGAGAAGTTGAATCAAATGATTTAACAAAAGAAACTAATATTAAGCCAAATGGGAATTTATTTTACTAGATTTTTAAGGATGGATCTGACACATGCGGATTATAGTATATATATTATATATAAATTAATAATATATATATATTAATTATTATATAATGGGTATATATATATATATAATAGTGTAATATATTGATATACTTAAAAGTAGGTATAATTATATATATATGGGTATGTTATGATTTATATATATATTATATCGCTATAGGATATATATATATTATATTATATATATATATATATATGATTATATAATATATATATATTATATATATATGTATATATATAGGTATATATACAATAGATGTATATAAAGTATATTATCTCATGCTTATCATAGGTTTAAGCTCATATATAATAGTATATATATATATATTAAATACACCTATCATATATATTAAAGTTAATATGTGAAGATAATATAGTAAGTGAATCTCAGGCAACAGGAATATATCCCTTAAATGTTGAACTATCTAGAATGCAGTAAGTTCATATAGAGTTATAGGGAGGAATATATATGGTATTAGTGATATTACTAATATATTGATATATGATATATAGTTATATATATAGAATAATAAATTATATATTATTATAAGGATATATATATAAGTGTATATATAAATATTATATTATAATTATGATATATAGTATATTATAATATAGTATATAACTACCAGTATGATACTTAAATATATACCAGTAGAATCTGTCTATTTGATGGCTAAATTTTATAAATTTATATAATATTGTAATTAATAGTATCAGTAGTGAAATGAAATTTCGTATATATATTGTATTAGGTGATATTATATATATTTATATATTATTATTATTATTATTGTGAGTATATATTTTTATAGTAGTTATATATGTATATATATAATTATATTATATTGTTATTATAGTTATATATAACTTATTATATAGTCCTTATCATATATATAAATATTATATAATATTTATTTATTATGTGTGTTGTGTTTGTGTGTGTCGTGTGTGTGTGTGTGTGTGTGTGTGTTTGTTGTGTGTGGGTGTGTGTGTGTGTGTTGTTGTGTGTGTGTGGTTTTGTGTGTGATAATTGATAAATTCAGTGTATTAATAATTTCTCAAGGTGTAAAAATCTCTTTGTTTCTTTTTAATTATCTTCAATTTTGATCAATTTTATTCAATATAAGAATCAAATGGATTATTCTCTTCTTCCATAGGTTTCAGATTTGTAATTTTTTAAAGAAAAATTCCAACAACTGATGTTTCGTGTTTTAATCTTTTACCAAAGGGATTGGACTTTAGATATGGATTAAAAAAATATTAAACTCTCTTTTATCGCGATCATTTAAACAAAAGCTACGTTATATAAAGAAGAAAATATTATTTGATAATAAATTCTATATAATATTATATAATTTTTATATATAGGTAATATGTATAATATATATAACTACTATATAATATATATACTATATAATAATATTAACTATAATATATATATATATACATAATATATAATTATATAATTTATAGAGGAGGACACTTAAATTTTTAACGGGCTTTCAACATTCAAGGCTGGTCATTAAATGTTTATATATATAATAATATAAGGATATTTCTGGGTACCTATATATATATATATATATATAATCACTTATATGAGGGAGTATATAGGTATTACCTATAGTATATATTATTACCAGTATATATATATATACGTTACTTTATATATATTATAATGAGGGGTCGGTATCATATAGATATAGTATATATATATATAATAATTCCATCTATATAGTATATAGAATATATATATAATATATATATATATATATATATTATATATATGAGTATTATAATATATTTATATTACATATTTATACTTTATTTTTATAATACTACTATATATATATATAGGTATATATTAGTGATAAATAGATATACTATTATATATTACTTATATATATAACTCTTAATAGTAGCTTGACACAAAAGGTATATAGGTATATATATAATATATATATATATATATATATATATATTGTAAATATATAATTATATATTATATAGTATATACTGTAGTATATATTATTAAAGGTCTATATGGATATATATATATACTATATTATTATATAATATTTTATACTTTATATATTATATATGTTAGTATAATATATATATTTAGTTCATAAGTATACAATATATATCAATTTAACTTATAGTACATTGATAATAGAGAATTAGCCGTAGTTAAAAAAATCGATATTTTTTTTTAGAGTACATTTCAACGATTGTTTTAATTATTGTGGTATGAAGCCAACTCTGTCCTACGATGTTGTTAATCAAAAACTTGCAAACACAATACGATATATTTACAGGCAACGTGGTTATTTCAGCATTATTTCCATATATTATTTCTTTTACGTTCGGAAAATCAGTAAGGTTATGATAAGTTTTGTTAGTATACACAGAAAAATTGTGTATACTAAACAAAACTTTATTATAACCTAACTTAATGGGTCCTAAACCTATGAATGGTTAAAGGACAAAGAAAGAGCTCCAGTGGATGTCCTTAATACACCCCCGAGACTTTGAGATTTTGGTTAAATTTTAGGGCTTTAACATGGGGACGAAATATATTTAAAAAACCGATTATCGAAAAAAATATATAATTTCGTTTAAACTCCGCTAATCTCAACTATTAATATATATATAATATAATATTATAACTATATATATACCTACTATATAAATAATTTAATTATATAGGAAGTTATATAGAATATAAATAATATATTGAAAGGTTTTTTTATATATATATATTAATGGTAAAATAGATGAAATTAATATAATATATAGTAATTAGATATAGTTTAATATATATTATATAATATACCATAACATTTCGCTTAATTATCACTATGAGTTCCAAAAAATAATGCTAAGCAGATCGATCAGTGGTAGAATTGGTAATTAATAACATTTTTTTATATGAATATTATAAATAGGCTTGAAATAAAATTTTCCTTACAAAATTTTATCCATTATAGTTATGATTAGGTTTCTTGGTGGTAACGTAAACGTTGGTTGAGGTCCCTCTTAAGTTTTCTATTAAAAGCTATATTAATTTTTTTGAACCAAAAAATTATATGAAAGATTTCTTGCTCAAATTTAGAATACATTCATAATATGTTCTCTGATTCGTTCTCTGATTCGGTGAATGGATCATTAATTTTGTGATCTTCGTGATCCTATTGTTAAGGAATCCTGTTGATTGAGTTTTCACTGGCTCTACCTCTTTTGAAATAAAAACAATTGTTCGGTTTCAGCGAATCGTTCTGCCAGCTCTTTAAGGTTATAATTCACAAGACTCTCGTCATGAGATTGTAGCAGTTTCTCATCATCTTCATGGTTTATGGAACGTAGACGGCAAGCTAACCGAACATTAGTACTAAATATGAACTACTGAAAATAGCAAATTGAAATCATGAAATGAGTTAAGATTTGTTGAGGGGTAGTGTTTCCCTCATCTGAACAAGAGTTCTCAACTCTACTGTCCCTATCTGCATACAACTTCCTTTGAGGAAAATTGGTGTAAATCTTCTTACCGCACAATATTATCTCTTTAGATTCAACTCTCTGATCCTACTCTTAACTACTATGCTCATACTCTCATCATTCTGGTCAAGACTGGAAAGCACTACTTTCACACTTTCAAACCTTGTGAATCTGGGATTTTCCCCAACACTGCATTGCTTTTCGTTAATTTCTGGGCTTCACACATAAGGTTATATTAAAAAAACTAACTTTTAAATTAATTATTAATTTAATATTTAAATTTCCAAACATGAAAATAAATTTGTTTATTTACTACATTTTATCAGAAGAATAATATCCTGTTTTGAAATTCTCTAAAGAAGTTCCGAGAACGAAAATATCATTTAAATAACAACTCCAAGTAATAAAAAAAATAATATATATATATATATATATATATATATATATATATATATATATATATATATATATATAATATATATATCATCATATTCTATAATATATAATAATATATATATATATATATATATATAATATATATATATATATATATATACTACTCGTCAAAAATAACGCACCACTACCGTAAATGTCACTAGCATAAACGGAAAGGACTCTATCCCCATGAAACCCCATATCAACATAGACGACAGCATCAGTGTAACTATGTAACCACCCCGCAGAGAATTCGCTGCAGTGTTGGGGCCGTCACCGCGATAAATTTAGGAAAACATAAACCACGTAACTAGACCTGGGAGAGGTGGGGGTAGGTTATGTCGAGGATATAATCGAGCGAGGGATCATTCAACTACGAAGCGACTCCGATAAATATGGAGAGGATAGTGCGTCAACTATCAAGAGATCAGTACGTGCAGATAACAACACTCCACGTCTAAGGATACGGGTACCGGGATCTTGGTCGACGGTTCGGTGTAGCGCACACAACGATTGCACGGGTGGTCCAACGGTACCAGGAAACCCTAACACATGATCGCTGGCGAGGACAAGGTAGGCCCAGGAACGCGACACCAGTGGAAGACCGATTCAAACATCTGAGTGCATTACGAGAGCGCCACACAACGGCACGACATCTGCAGATACAGTTGGCGGAGGTACACGGCACCAGGGTGAGTGACAATACAGTGCATCATTGCCTTGCGGAACATAATTACCGGCCCCGGAGTTATGCCATAGGTCCACCGCACACTACTGCCCATCGAAGGACGCGACTGGCATTTGCCCGAAAACACATCCATTGGACGGTCCACCATTGGGCAGAGGTGCTCTTTACGGACGAGTCGAGAGTGTCTCGTTCACCTCAGATAGACGTGCTAGAGTATACCGACGACTCACGGAGAGGTTCGAGCAATGCAATGTGCTGCAGGTGCCACCGTTTGGAAGTGGGTCGGTTATGGTCTGGGGAGGCATCTCTTTATCGAGTCCTACGGAGTTGCACATCTTCGATGGAGGCGCTCTTACAGCCGTAAGGTATATCACAGACATCCTCGAACCATATGTCGTGCCATATGCCCCCTACATCGGTGACTCTTTCATCTTAATGCATGAAAATGCAAGACCACACAAAACCCAATGTGCGAACGACTACCTTAGGACGGTTCAAATTACGGCGTTGGAGTGGCCAGCATATAGTCCGGACCACAACCCAATTGAACATTTGTGGGATATCCTGAAACGTTGGATCCGACAGCTGCAACCCCCTCCACGGATTCTCCCGGACCTTCGAAAAGCACTACACTACGTATAGAATCAAATCAATGTCCAGGACATTCGCGCACTCATCGAGAGCATGCCAGGACGGTGTCAGGCAGTCATCCGTGCCAAAGAGGGGGTCATACACGGTATTGAGACAGACTTACACCCCCCGCGGACGTCGCCGTACGTACCAACATTGTGTGTTTGCAACGCCGAACTTTCGAACCCCACTTCGAGATCCTTTGGCTGCATCTTGGCCTCACACTCTATCAACCAGGCTTGGGTTCAAGTACATTTTGTCAAATACAAGTAAGTACAAGTACTCTAGAATTGTTCAGTACAATGTACAAGTATTCTAGAATTTGTTCAAGTACAAGTACAAGTACATGGTATCAAGTACAAGTACTAGTACAAGTACAAGTACAAGTACTTTATGAAAAGTTGCATATATATATATATATATATATAATATATTATATATATATATATATATATATAATATATATTATATATATATATATATATATATATATATATCTTCACCCACCTTCTCTCCCCAGACTGGGGGTAAGGTGTGTAACATGCACCGGAAACAGAAAAGCATAGAAGAATATGAAGCAAGTCGAAAAGAAACTCAACCTTACCGCCCCCTTTATACCTCTTTGTGAGGACTCGTCGTAGTCAGAAAATCCACCCTAGAGCTTCACGGGACCGGGACGGACCCTCATTATGGCATCTCGTCAATGTGGGGTTCATCCCTTGACCCAGGTGAGCTACAACCATACCCCCTCACAAAACCCTTCCATTCACTCCTATTATGCACCTTTTTTTTGCCTCTGCCAAACTCACATTTCTCTCCTCAAGGCATTCCTTTACTGATTCAATCCACTTTTCTTCGGTCCTCCCAGCGGTCAATTCCCACACACTCACCACTTTAATCCGTTTAAGATCAGAACATCAATCTTCATCAATTTCCATTGATTTTTCCACCCTCAAACGTATCTTTCATTTATTCTCTCATTTACCCCTTTCTCCACACCACACAACTCTCTAATACGTTCATTCCCAATTTTATTAATTCTTCTCACACCTAACACACCCCTAAGATTGTCCATACTGAACACATACCATAGTCAGTACTCTAATTCCGATCATAGTTTCCCTACTATATATTAACACAGGTAGCAACATACTCTCATGCAAGACCCTAGTGCACTCAAGACTTAGTCCCTTTACATCACCAAACGATTTAATTGCATCAGCCACTTTCCTACCATTCACAATTTTCCTAACTACACTCTACATCATCCACTCCCTTTCATCCAGCATTTATCTTAAATATTTAAACCTAGAAACTTTTTTCCAAGCTGTTTCACCATGCTAACAAATAACACATCCACCGAGGACTTTTTCCTCACTCACAACATAAACTTACTCTTATGTAAGTCTTTTTTACTTTCAAACTCCCGTCCTTTACAACAACCGCAAATTCTCCAATCCTCTCAAACTCCTCTTTCAGATTTAGCCTCTACAAAACAATCATCCGCATCTATAGGTAGGGGAACCCTCCACTC
>JABUQX010018700.1:0-15369 GCA_015478945.1 Trachelipus rathkii
TTAATTACATATATATCACTAACCTTGAAAATATATACAATTCCTTTCAAGGTCTTCGATATGTTCAATCTGGTATTTATGTACATACAACTATGGTTTTTGTACCATTAACAATTATATGGGTCATCTATGGTTATTTTGTCTTATTTACTTTATCAAAGAATTATCATTAATATTTCATGAATGTTATTAACTAAAAAGAAAGAAAATACAATTATAGTGCCACGAAAAATTACAAGGTTTGGCAATAACTGAATTCATAGATAATAAAATCACCGTCCAGGCTGGATCACAGTCCAGACTGGATCAATGAGTATACTTCAACTTAATTATTACTATGGTTAAAATATTGGATTACCAATTAACACCAATATTAATACTCCAAATTAGTGGTCAAGAACCACAAACTATGCATGAACAAGATCTCCCTTATATCTTCCCCCACTAAATCTAAACCCACACCTCAATTTTCCACGTCGTTCAAAGAAAGACGGGAGTGTAGAGGCGAAGAGCACAGAAACAGCGCAGAGAAGGATACTCAGGACTCTCAAAATCTTAAACTATGATTAATTTACAATAAATAATTTTATATACAAAATTTATGATCTCTGTGCCTTGTTCAAGGAAGAAAGACTAGCAGCAGCTTCTTTATCCTCTTCAAACTCCTGCATTAAACATAAAGAAGTCATCTGCTTTTGTTGGTCAATCATTATTCCAGATGAATTCATGTCATCTACATATAGTACCTAAACTACATAAGCTTGTATGCATGAATACCTGCGCGAGAGCTAGAATAGAATTACAGATAGATACAGATTCTAAGTTGAGATATGGGCAGATACAATAAGGTTAGTTGAGACATGAAGGCACAGAAGAAAAAGTTATGCTGGGATAGGGTCGACTGGTGAGGTAGTATGAACTCAATTAAACGATACACTATATATTATTTATGTATAACAGTATCTTTCATATAAGGATAAGTCATTACTAAGGAACTCTATTAAAAATATATTACTGATGAGAAAGATCGATATTATTATTGATACTATTATGATTATTAGCAGCAATTCACGGGAGTAATAAATACACTTTATATATTTACTTATGGCGGATCACATATATTTAAATCTTACTGAAATAGGATTGAGAATGGGAAGGTAACATATAATTTTGGGCCATTCTATCAGTTGGATAATACGTTCGAGAAGGAAAAATTAACCGGTTCTATAGGACGTCTCTTTTTTATTATTTATACTTAGAGAATCGAAGTTATATTATAGTATATTAATTATAACATATGATGCTTCGCATGGTTTTACAGAGTTTATGACTATTTATGATGGTTTTTTAATAGTATTATAAATGATAATAGCGTTATTTAATATTAGCACTAACTGATTAAACAGGCAAAAAAACACATACGTAGGTAATAGCGCGTGTATATGAGACCATCCAACAACCAAAGGGGAATTTAATTTAGGCTATCGTGGCTATTATCATGCGTATTATTAAAATTACCTGTAATAAATTACTCTTCACTAAATATATTTTCTTGAATAACTGTAAACTTGGTATATGTATAGAGTCGGTTAATTGATAATGTATTTTGAGCGTGTGTTGAACACATGAGAGACTACAATAAAAGTAAACACAACTCAAGTAGGGTATTACTTACACATATAATAAACTCTATCTGAAAAAAGGTTATACTATATTATTTTACATACACAAAAAAAAAAAAAAAATACCATGCATAATTTAATCGTATAATGAATCTAAGCTATTCAAAATGAGATAACAAGAATGTATATACCACTATTTCATAGTTATATATGAATTACTAATGAATATCTTACATGAGAGATTAGATATAGAGTATATCGACTAATATATAATGAGGTAACCTAGAATATATATTATAGTAAATAAATATATAATGAGAAATTTATCGTTAAAGGTCAATAAACTTAAGAAAAAATAATACGTCCGATGAAGATAAATTATATTATGAATGTTATCTATAAAGATCAGTGGTTTTGAATAAAGTAGTTAGTTAAGAACAGGCAACACTGCACTAATCAGATATACATATAATATACGGAGCAGTTAGGCTCTATTCCACTCCCGTATCAGGAGGGAAGATATATGAGGACTACTGTTTTTAGCTGCTTTATACTGAATTGACTATTATATTCTCAAGTGAGCGTTAGTAGTTAGACTTTTATATATAATAATCATTTTATCACAACATATAATAAAAAATATTCAGCAGAAAAAGTTTCTTTTTCCTTTCAGCTATCTTCCGATGCAAAACATTTTGGACGAAAACACCGTCGCTCAATGCTCAAACGCTGTAATAACCATTATTACAAGATATTTATTTTTACATATTAATTTTTATGACTATGCGTTTTCGTTTTCACTCGCGGATTTTTAAACTACTACGATTGCATTTTTTTTATTAGTGGTATATTATATACACGTATGAGGTTTAAAAAATCAATAAATGGATGTTTCAAATAATAAACGCAGAGAGTTCTTAAAACCAGTCCACCAGCATGAGTAATATTTGAGACTATAACTCACTCACTGAATAATATACCAGAGTTTAGATTTACTTAACTCGCTCAAATAAATTATAAGTATAATAGTATATAATGGGATATAAATTAAAGAAAAAGTATTGAATTATGAATAATTATCATATAAATTTAATATATAATATATATAGACTACAAATAATATCAAACATACATAAAAAATATGGTAAAATAAAATAAGGTTATATATGAATATATTGATATTCATGTCGATATTAATGAAACGAGCATCCCGTTCGAGTTATATGAATTTATTTTTGATTAGCTTTTTTCTTTTATTTGAATGAATTAGAATCTAGTATAATATGCATAGAGTAATACACAACTTTTCCAGCTGTTTTATACAAATTCAGTATGCTGATTCAAAAACTGTTAAGCGTGTACCATGATTCTTCTTTGTTGTTAAAGTGACTTCTTCATTTAGTTTTTTATAACGCTAAAGCTACGGTCGTACCGCCTTGATCAACTAATACTACATGAATTTTGATGTGGTAACGGACATAAGTATCAAAAAGTTCGAAATATTTAGAAATGTGAATAAATTGGAGCTTTATTCTCTAATCACATTTAAATATTAATTACTATTTATCTTATCACACACAAATGTGACCAATAATTTATCCGAGCATAAAATCTATACTTCATTGAGTCCATAGAATGATACAGTGAGGAATAAATGGTCCAAAGAAAGAAGTAATGTAATTCAGTGAGATTAGAATCTAAACCTGATATGTAAGAAATTGACGATGAAGTGAATACCGGAATAGAATCCCTCGTCCATTAGTCTTTATAAATAAATAATATTGAAAGAAGAATTAGGAATACGAGAGTTTTTTTATGGAGGATAGAAAGATTTTAGAGTTAGTGAGATGAATGATTCATAGGATAACTGTAACATCCCCACTTAATAGTAAATAATACAGCATGAGATATAGATTGAAGATGAATGATGTTGCTTTTTAGTTATTTCTGCAATAAAATGTTTTACATACCTGTAATTAAAGTTAATACTCATTAAATATTGGATATTTTTATCTCTACTTTTCAATGTAAATTATTACTTATATTTACACTTATAATTAGTTTATTAATAAGCTAAAGTAATGTATATATATCGGATTGTGTTAAGCTTACGAATCTATTCAACTACTACTTATAAGGTAGTATATGTTCACACAAGGGGTTTATTTCAATGGGGAAATAGTGATAATTAACTAAATGGCACTATCATATAATACACAGAAGATTAAAAGCTGGTTAAAACTCAACTATATGTTCAATTATTTATCATAACCCTATAATATCCAATCACATATACAAGTTTATATATATAGTTTTTATACACTATTTAATTATAGTATTTTATATTTAATATTCATACTAATATAATGGTTCTTTTGTAGTATTAAATATATATAAATACTTGAAAAAATAAATGATATAACAAGTTTTATTATGAATGTGTGGAGTAATGTTATATATATTATTATGTATAAGAACTAATATATAATGACGATAGTAATATATATCTTATATCAATCTATATTATATCAAAATAATATATATATATATAATTATATTATATAGCAAATTTATATACTACTATATCGGATCAAAAATTATATTATATATTAATTATTTATGGTTACTTAATTTATTTATTTATTATTTATCACATTTTTGACCAGAACTCTTTATATCTCACATAAATAAAATGAATAATATATTTTCATAGAAATGGATATTCACATTGTAAAGGAAAGCTAGAACCAAAATGGTCGACATTTGAAATAGTTTAATCTAATATAAGGGTAGATCAATTAAACTTAGCATGTCTATAAATTAATATAATAACTAATATGACAGTCCAGGCTGGATCACAGTCCATGTACGAGTGTATTTCTTTAATTGTAGACAAGTCGTTTTTAAGATTTACTATACACTAAACTCGAATATTCCTAGGTATAGACCTACGATAGTAAATTCAGTTTGTCGGGGTCTTTCTCGGCCTCTTAAGCAGTGTGACGACGATGTGAGGATGCTAAATCACGTCCACACTACTGTTTCCGCCCATCGGATCGAGCCTCCCTTAAAACACTATACTATTCCATAAAAATCATGATGTAAATTTGGAGAATCTTTCTTTATTTCTTCCTTTCTATTCATTTTATTTTTTATTTTGTAAAAATCAAAACACCCATCAGAAGATTATATTAAAATATTTAAAAAACCTTTTATCACCGGTGTTGCCGGGTTATCCAAACATATTTTCATTTTTTTAAAAATATTCAATTAAATGTTGAATTTTTAAAATTTTTTTTTAAAAAATAGCTTCGAATTTTGAATCATGTTCCGTTACCACTTAATTCATTGTTAGTAGCATCATATACAAGCAATATATTATCTAAATAAAAAAAAAAAAAAGATTGACCAGTTCGTCAATATATTATATATATATTTATCTCATACTAATAACATACTATAATTATAATTTCACTTTGAAAACTAAACCACAACTTATATATACTTATATACTTATATTTAAATTATAATTATATCATATACTATGCTATCCACTTATAAATATCTTAACCCTACTCAAATCAATTTCTTCCACGTCGGTTCATAATAGATAAGACGGAGTGGAATGAAGGCAATGAGCATCGATAAATATACGTACTAAGCGCGTAGTTTGGTAATACTTAACATGGACTCTCAAACTATCCATACTAAGTATAGATTATATATAAAATATTATATATAAATTTTACTCAAATTAAATATATATTTTTATATATTATTTATATAACAATATAATATATCAAGAGTAACACTATAAATATATATATTCTGTGATCACTTTTCTTCTAAAGTGACTTAGAAACGTACTTAGCTAATGAGCATGACTTTACTTTATATTATTCTCTATCGTTAAATAACTCTACTAGACTAATAATAAAGGCATGATGAGAAGTAGCTGCAGTATTCTGTAGACTTGTTATGTATTATATTGATTCCGTCAATATTTATATATCAATATCTACTAAATGAATTATCTGCTTACCAATTATAGCTCAAAAAATGAAGCTTGTAGCAGTACAACTTAAACAGACATTACGAAGCATCTTAATAATTTGATTCATATTATGTTTGAATATGAATCATAAGTATGTAATATAAGTATATACTCACTAGTATATAATCACTATAATGATAAGGGTAAATAATGTTTGATATAATATATACTTGAAGAGGTATAAATAGTTTATTATACTGAACTAGACCGAAGAGGCTGAACATAACATAACGACTACTATATAAAGGTACAGTTTCTGAAGGATAAGCTCTACTTCGATACTATCTTAAAATAATTATAATTACAGGATTATGAGTAAATATTTTAAAATATGATATTAGGTGAGATATATATTGAACCCTGGTTATGATATCAAGAAGGTTGAGCATTGTGGATAAAATACTATTATTATGCGTGAGATAATATTAAAATTACCTACCTATAATTAATACTGATTAACCATGACTATATAATATACAACGGATCTCCGGAAAGGGGACGATGTGTGAATTGTCTTGGCACGTACCGCAGTGGCATTATTATTATTAAATTTTCACTCTGCGCTCATTCGTTCGAACCCTCCTAAGTCCTTATCGCAAGTAAAATGGGTTTGAATGGCAGCACCCACCTTGAGACACGCTCCTCCTGCCACGCCTAACCAGTTTACAAATACGATAGTCCTGGTTTTTTCTATTCTGCCACAACATATAATATGCAATAAGATTTTAACTTATAAATGATATAAATATATTATTGACAGAGATAGAATAAATCATAAACACCTAAGTATTAAGGTGAATATAAAATAACCTATTTGCTTATCCCAACACCTCATGTTATTCTCAAAGAAAAGTAATTTAAAGAATTATAATATTTATTAGTAATAATAAGATAATGTGACCTTTTATAATATTACTTACTATCTTAATTATTTATTATGAATTAGATATTCTAAATACAATTCAACTCCTAAGTAGTATTTCAAAAGGTGTTCCTAATTAACTAATTCACATTCATTGGGTATTCACACTCAACCAACCAACATATGGTGAACTTATATTCTGTCACCACGGCCTCATTTTAGTTTACTTAGGCAATTGTGTATTCTCTTTTGTCTGTTGGATAACTATAGTAGAGAGCACCGCGCATGGTTTAAGGGTGGGCATTAATGTGGATGTAGAACTGAACCGCCTGGGCGACAAAGCCACCCATGCTCCTATCCGTATTGTGAACATTGTACACGAACGGGACATAACGGGAAAATATACCAACCGAAATGAGACAAGGTCTATAGACTGCCATTGGTAATTTCGCCTCAAGAGATCTTTTTTTCCGCGATCATCCCTTTTCCATTAGGGCTTCGACGTAAACCCCTACGTTCTGGCAGTTTATCTTGATGTCTTTACTGTTTGCATGCACTCCCCCACCACGCGTGGGTGCTGTCCCGAATATACATGAGAGCATCTAGGTATGAAGTCTTTAAATCTGGAGGAAGGATTCGCATTTGTCGAAAGTGCAGTCAGGGAGAACGCGAACTGCATCCGGAGAAGCCGAGTCCTGCAGCCTCACCGACGCGCAGTTCGAGCTTGACAACGGCACCGTTTGCTGAGCCTTGGTGGCGTTGTGGACTGTTTCATAATCCACCTTCGATTTAGGACGATAATTGCGTATCAAAATCAGTTATGCTTTACTATTGCTCATTTGTTCTATTGTTAGGTCTTAACTGGTCGAGAAATCATGAGCGGTTAGTTAGTAGCGGAGGGTCCATTCCTTGGCTCGTATGGGGTGACTCATCACCTGGTACCAGCGATAAGAGCACATTTGCTCCGTGAATCGCTACATGCAGCTGGATATTTTCTTACTCAAGCTTTCTCTTTTCGTGTTCTTTTTTTTCTTTTCTTTTTTGTGTTTTGTTGTTGGTTCTTTGTTTTTTATTTTTTTAGATATTTTTAATTTTTTAATTTTATAAATTTCTTATAGCTCTTTAATTTTCATTTTTTTATCTTATTTTTATTTTTTTCACTTTTTTTTTATTTTGTTCATTTTCTCTGAGAGATGGTTAGATCAACCTTGTTGACATTCGTCCCGGCAACAATGTATTTTTCACTACAAGAGCGGTCGCAATCATTGCTTTAATTTGCGTCGGGCTGAATCTGCAAATTTAGCACTCTCCCGTACGCTCGTACGTCTCTTTGCGTTTGGAAACATCTTGGTGCTTGTTCGGTTCATTATAACTATACGTTTAGATCATTCACCGAAATGTAATCGCGTCTTAATCGTCGCGTCTGTTAGACGAAGTTCCTGCTGTGAGTCCGTTCCGCACATTCGTAGCCTAAAGAGGGTAGGCCACGCTACAAGGATTGGGAACCCGCTAAGTAAGAAAGCACCAAGAGCCTATATGATGCAACGCACGCCTTTTTCTATATGTATGTATATCGCTATGTTTCATTTATGCAACGACATTTTATATCATTTATCGATACGTATGACTCAGATTTCGGAAATATATTTTACAAAACGCTTCCTATACTCGGTTAATAGAAATTCATGAACCATTACACTAGTGACCTCCTTTAAAAGGTCAGTGTGTAGTCATAATTAAATTATTTTTATGGGACTAATTTATTTTCTAATAGGGTCTTTGTATCCCTGTTAATGCCTTATTACTCATTTATATATACTATTTTTTCCCTCACAAGGCTCAAATAGGTTGTGAGTTAAAAGCTACATTATATATAAATATGGATTATTATTACTCAAAACTATCTAGAGTATATAGTATATATAATAAGGTTTCTATAATATATAAATATATAATAATATATATGATTTGATATAAAACATATTGCCTAGGCATCAGAATAGTGGATAGTCCATCCGGTATCGACTTTTCTGCATTTTAATGTATCCAGATGGTTAACTTCTAGTGCGGGCGAATGGTTATTCCTTTGTTATAAATTGGTTTAAGGAAACTAAAAGATTTTATTCCAAAGGTGGCCAAAACCTGGATGCACTAAACTTTAATAGAGTCGCTTAAGTATTACCCATTTTGCGCCAACACCTAGTACATACATGGCTTTTTCGGTATCCGCTCTTTCTCATCGAGAGAGAGTGTGGGAACATAACAGAGTCATAGGGCACCGAACATTGCATAAGTTAACTGTTATTGATCTGTGTATAAGTAGAAATAAATAGAGCACTGCTCGTAGATCACTCTAGGATAATCACGGAGAGAGAAGAGAGCTTCTACACCTCTATGCTCTGTTATTTGTATATATAAAACACTTCGATATATACAAACATTAGTCTTTACTGTTCACAGTATAACCTAAATTAGAGTAAGTCATGGAGAAAAATTTCCAATAATAAAAACATGGCATGAACATTCCTACCTTCCATCAGTTTAATGCTTTTGAGTATAAATCTCAACTGCATTTCTATAGTATCAGAGATTATAGCTAGATTATTCTCACCATCGTCTAAGCTCGAAAAATATGAATAATTTTAGAGTAAACATAAATTCTAATTCTCACATTCTTTACTATTTACCCTTTCTCAAATAACATATCTCAAAAATCATTCATTTTAGGTTTACTGCGCAGGCTTCGACAATCTTGGATTAAGTCTTGATAACTATTATAAATTTTAAATTAGATTGATATTAAATTAGATTATTATTATAAACATTTGAAAACTAAATTATAGGAACATGGATGTTCTATAACTCTGATGGCTAATAACTAATTACTTAAGAATATCGCTTCTAAACTATTTTCTGAATAGATATAACGAAGATAATATTCCAGTGGATATAAGATTGGTTGATCTTGAAATGTCTGTAAACTTTCTCATAAGACTCTTGGGGTGTGGTCTGTTTCTTCAAATAATCTTGAAAAACTTTGTTATTAGTTTTCCTCGTATGAAGAATATTTAATAATATTACTATTTTTGAGTATATTATATAATTATATATTTGCCTGGGGTATCACAAAATAAAGCAGTTAGTGTTATCTTTGATGAAATCACGTTTTTAAACTCCAATTCAAAATTGCATTTATCTACAGTTTTCAACAGTGCAATATCACTTTGAATGTCTAAAGCACACAGAGTTTACTATCATTACTATTAAAATCTCATTTTAATTTAAATATGTTTTAAATTTTAGTCCCGGAGTTAGATAAACTTATTCGTGTTTATGGTTTCTTAAATATTAAATGAAACATTTGGCTTGGTATAAAAATTTTCGATTCATGTTCACCTTGTATTTATTCAATAAAAAGATGATTTTTTATTAGTCCAATCCAAATTCACAGTCCAAAATCATCTCAATATTTTCCGTGGATTGTTGAGTGGATTTTTTTTAAATGGTTTTTGTTTATACTGTTCTGACCATAAATAAGAAATATTCCTTTTTTCCAACTTGGATTTGATATTTGTGTTAGTATTTTATGTCCCTTTAGGCTTACTTTAACATCTTTTCTTTTTTTATTTATATATTCAGATCATTTCCGCGAATCAATTGAAACAACTTTGCGGTTGGGTAGCAAGACTAAACTTATTAAAAATGAAGAATTAGACCAAAAGGCATCAATAAAAGAATTTGCAAATTTCCCGCAACTGTTATTTGAGTTTTGATGAATGGACTTGTCAACCATGGAAATCATAAAATCTGACATTCCGATGATTGCAGAGGTATTTTTTTCTGTTCTTTTTTATTTTTTTACTCAAATTAGAAACCATATTAAGAGAACAGAAAAAATTTTATTATTAATTTATTATTGTTATTATTATTTATGTAGTTATTTATTATTATTCATTCATTATTATTATTTAATTTATTATTATTATTATTATGGTTTTGAATTTGGTTTAATCTGCAGAATATTTTTGATTTGATTGAACAAATGGATTCAGTTTATTAATATCCAATTTGTAATATTAAGGTTGATCAAAAGCAGTTAAAAGGCTCAGAAGAGCAAATACCTTAGGTAAATTTGTGTCAATGTGTACAATAATGTTTTTTGTTTAGTGTGATGTGTGTGTTGTGGTGGTGGTTGTGGATACAACTATTGTCAGTGTTGATTAATCACCAATTCCTGTGTACTGATAACTCATTTGTTCTTATGCTATTCATTCAAGAAATGGACACTGCCTTTTAGCTAATGCTGTGTGCATGGTGTGTGTCAAATCTTCATTACTACATTAGCTCTTTTCTTTTTAATTTTGTATTTTGATAATGCATACCCTTCCAGAAACTAAAAGGTAGTTGAAGTAATGGCAGGGGAGGGGGATAGACTCTGATGAGAATGGAAGACGAAGTGGAGGGTGGTATTGTGCTTTTTGGGATCGCAGACATGATTTGTTTTTGTCTGTCGCATTCTGTAGAAAGTTTTGAAGGGGAATTGGTGGTGTGGATTTGAAAGGGGTGTGTAAAAGGAGGGGTTTAAAGTAGATGTAGCGTTACAAGAGTTGGAGGGTTGAAAATTGCAGTTTTCCATGTCTCTAATTTGAAATTGAGATAAAAATTTTAATTGGGTACTGGAATGGAACAAATTCTACAGTCCAGTAGTGATTTAGAATTTAGCATATTTGAAAAGGCGAAAGAAAAAGAACAGGACCATAGCGGCGAGGAAGTGAGGGTGGTAAGAGTTATGGAGTGGTGGGTATAAGGGTGGCTGTCAAGCACATTTATCTCTGATTTTAAGTAAGGGCGTTATCTAATGTCGTTGAGTGCTTTCCTTTGGGCTCTGCATGATCGGGTATCATGCACTCTTGTGTCCGGTTTTAATGAATAGTAGTGATAAATTATGGTTGTGGAAGTAAGTGGTATGGGATCTATGGTGCATTGTTTTGTTCAGTATAGATAATATCTTAAGGGTGCGTGTTAGCATGTGGAAAGACATTGAATAAAAATGGGGGGAATTATGGCGTGCATTGATTAAGGCTCCGTGAGTCTGTTGTGGATGGTGAGAGATAAAAGAACTTGCATGAGAAATAATATATGTGAATGTGTTAAAGATGGTTTGATCATCTTGGATAAGATGTATGATAGTTGGTTGTTAAGTGAATATATAGTGGTGAGTGTTTAACTGGTGGGGAGGCAGAAAAAAAAAAGTGGATTGAGTCAGTAAAAGAATTGTACTGTATAGAATGGAATGTGCTTGATTCATTTAGCCGAAAAGAGGGACGAATGGTAGCATAATTAGTGAGTTAATATGGTATTCATGTTTTTGTGAGGGGGTATGGCTTGTAGGGCATGGGCCAAGGGATGCAACCTTGAAAATGAATATGGAGATATCTCACTTTTCTGTAGGCGAGGTCTGCCTCAACATTGTTTGGGAACATAAGATCCTAGGAGTGGATGATTTGGTTCTTTGTCAGACGTTGGCTCGTCACTCTAAGAGTATGGGGTGGTTGGGGAAGGGGTTCTTTTACCCTTAGGTCATGTTCTCTTCTACTTAACTATTCAGTTTTCCAGTGTTTGTTTATCAATTCTCCCCTCCATCTGTGTTGACCTGTTTGGGCGGAATATATAAATGGAAAAAAACTATATATATATATAGGTATATTATATATTTTCTATTATATTATTATAATTATATATATATATATATGTATATATTATATATATTATTACTATATATTTATTACCTATATATATTATATATTATATATAATACTACTATATATATAATTTATAACTATATATCCTATTATATATATCATATCTCAGTGGCGATTCCCTGCCTATGTTTGGCACGCATTTCAAATGCTGTTCGAACCTAAAAAGCTAAAGAAGACTCGTTTATCCTTCTTTAAACTATATATATATTATATTATATCCATTAGCCATCATATACTACTATAATCTTATATATATACGTATATATATATAGTATATTTATTATATTTTTACCGGACATATTATATTTATATAGGGTGTCATTTGTATTATATATTATATCTTTATTTACTTATTACTATTACTATTAGGGGGTAGGGGTAATATTTATATTATATAATAATATTATTATATTATATTTAATGTTTATGTATATATTAGGTATATTATTATTATATACTCATGTTACTTTAAAATTTAGTTACGGAAGGGTTTTCACTATCTCTTGAATTTTCATGAATAGCTTATTCTGCCTGGTCCGTACTTTCTGCTGGTTGTGCAACAAATTCTTTCTTCCTAATTATTTTTAAATTAATAAAATTGGTCTTTTATTTTCCCAGTTTGTTTTTATTAAGTACATAATTTTTTTTTCATATCGATATTAAAGGTTGAAATATTGGAATTTTCTTTTTCTTTTATCTTCTTTCATCTTCTCTAGATTTTTTTTCTCAAATTTTTAATAATTCATTAGGTTCTCTTTTTATTGAGAGTCTGTTAAAATGTGTTGCTTGTGGTTTGATTAATTGACACTCGGCGCGACCGGTTGATATTGGTTAATAGTTAGAAGTTAACGAGTAATTTACACGTCTATGAGTTCGCTTAAGTTTGCATTCGCTGAAATTTTATTCTCCCTAATAAATACTTTAAGGGGTAATTTTGGCAGTCAGGACAATTTAATAATCTTTAGCAATAAATTTTTGTTTGCGTTGAATGGAAAGTGCGTTCGTATATGCTCGCAAACGTGTGGGAAAGAAGTCAAAGTAACGAACGCGTAGTTTATTTTTAAAGATTGAAAGCCTTTTGAGGAAAACTAATATTTCCGTGATCAGAGTGGTCGATTCCTATAGAATTCGTCGAAAATCCAAATTATTAAAAAGACATAAACCCCCTGCTCTTTTGTGTATTTTGGGTGTCGCGGGGGTTTTCCTCCGCTCGCTCCCTACTGGGTATTGGAAAAACGTCCCCTCGACTGTGTCCCGCGTCGGCTCGAGCCCCCTCACAATTCGGGCTATGTTTACCTTATAAATTAATATATTATATATTACCTTATGTCCCAGCACTCCCCCCAAAAAAATAGAAAAAATAGCCAATTTTTATATTTTTATGTTTAATTTTTTTTTTTTTTGTTATACATTTTCCTAACCAAGCAATTTTACAAAGTGATTCCAATAAAATGTATTTTAATTTCCCCTTGTAGCTTTTGTAGTTTTTCGCAGATTTTTTTTTTTTTTTTTTTTTTTTTTTTTTTTTTTTTTTTTTTTTTTTTTTTTTTTTAACAGTTCCTCGGTTAAAATTGGCCAGCATTCCAGCAATGTATTCTTTTTTTTCCTTCTCGGTAGCTGTTGTTAGTGTTTTCTGAGATTTATGGATTTACGTGGCTTTTCTTCTAGAGGCTGGCCATATGGTATATATTATATATATATATTATATATATTATATATATATATATATATTATTATATATTATATTATATATCATATATATATATATATAGTATATATATGTTATATGTATATATATATATATATATAATAAAACTGAAATGCGTAATGATGAATATTATTGTTATGGTGAAAAAAAAAAAAAGCCAACTAAATTTAAAAAAACCTTATTCACTTTTGGGATTTTAAAAAAGATCTAAAAATACAATTTAATTTTTTCTCTTTCACATGAAAATTTATGCTAAGATCGAAACGTATTGCTCAAAGAAAAAAAAAATTAGGTCCCGTATCATTCCTAGCCCACCCTCAATCCCCACCGCGATAGCCCGCCTATTATTATCGAGATAAAATTGGTTTTTTCCGGCAATCTATTAAAGCAATCCTGTCATTCTCAATTGTTGGCATTGCATTTTGTTGGCCATATTTTAACTTTTAAATAGAATAAGGGCTAGTTTTCATTTTAGAAGCGGATTTTTTTCTGAATTTCTTGCATTTAACCTACACTCCAGCCTATACGAATATTTATTACCTAGTTATAAAAATATTTATAATATTTAAATAGTTATGTTATTCTTCCATTGCCACTGTCACCAAAGTATAGCATTTGCGTCAATTATTTTTTTACTTTAGGTTGCACGTACGCGCATTTCATTTGCATGCTCTTGCAGTTCATGGAGTAAAACGCCACTGATAATAGTATTCTTATTTATGGCATTCAAAATTGATTCATTAATAATTTGTTTTTAAAATGCTTTTGTTATTTGTGATTGTGAATACTTCGTAATAAACGAATATAATGGCGAGAAAATTTGCCATAATTTGTAAAGTTTGTTAACGGTGGGTTGGCAAAATTGCCTATTCACTCAAAATTACCCATGTCCATTTTATTTCAGTTATTTATTATTTCTTATTTCTTAGCGCCAGCGAGATAGGTAGAGTAGATATAAAAAACATTAGCGCTGTTTACCGACGCTTCAAGCATAATATTAAGTAGTTTATAAAACTTACTGTAATAATTTTTATAATTAAATAAATAAAACCACACGAAAATATCTTTCAGTAAAGCCCATAAATAAAAAAAATAAGAAGTAAATAATCTTTACAAATATTTAAAGTGTTTAAGATGAAAAGAAAAAAAATATCTAATATCTTTCTCGTTGGTAAGGCTTAGACTCTAGACTAAGTCCTTCCACATTTCACTCTGGTGACATGCCTTCTTTTAGAGGTGACATATCGAATAACACAATAACGATAATAAAATTTTAAATTACTCTGTTATATTATATTAAAAAAAATTTAACAAAAAGTTAAATTTTCCAGTGATTTAAATTTAATTAACTTTTTACAATA
>JABUQX010018701.1:0-22500 GCA_015478945.1 Trachelipus rathkii
ATATTATTTACGCAATTCTATTTACTCTTAGAGTAATTGAACATAGATACTAATCCTAGGTCATAAATCTAATATTATTATATACCTATATATATATTTAATATTATATATATATATATATTATATATATTAATATATATATATTCATATTAATTTATATATATATATTATTAAGTATATTATTATATATATAATATATATATCATTCTTATTAGTATAATATATATTATATACTTTTTCTTTAGTATTAAATTATAATATTATATCAATATCTTATATATATATAATATAATATAATTTATATTATATATTTATTATATATTATATATATATATTTTATATATATATATTATATACTATACTATCTATATTTATTAATATAAATTATTATATTTATATATATAATATTATTTTATACTATATATTATATTTATTCATTATATATTATTAGAATTAATATATATATTATATTAATTTATATTATATTTACTATTATATAATATATATATATTATTAATATGAATATATATAATTATATATATATAATATATAATATATATTAACTATATATATATAATTAATATTTTTATTATAATTATATTATTATATTATAATTATTATAATATATATCTATCTATATAATAATATATTATTATTAATATCTATATATATTATATATATATGATATTATTCTTATATTATAATAATTAATACTATATATATTTATACTTAATATATTACTATTTATATTAAATATATATTAATATCATATATACTATAATATATTAATATATATATATATATATTTTAAATTATATAATAATATATATATATATATTAATATACTATTATATTATTAATATCTATTATATAATATTATATATATATAAATTAATTAATATTATCATTATATAGGTATATATATATATATATATATATATATGGTGATAATTTTATAATATAAGTTTGGTAAATATTGTATCCGTTAATTATTATATAGGTATAGAGGTATTATATATTAAATTTATCGTGTTATTAATTGGTTATAGGTTATTATAAGGTTTAATTATAGTTATGGTTTAATATCTTTAGGTTATACGGTTATAGTGTTTTAATATTTAAGACTCGACCTTTGAAACTTCAATAAATTTAATGTATTTTAACACTCCTAAAATTATTAATTAAATAAATTATATATGAATATCATATTTATACTAATTTATTGTGTGATTTTCGCTCCTCTGGTAGTCAAGTGTGGTCGCATGTTATAAAATTTAGCCTATTATTAGTTTATGAGGTTAATATTTATTTACGGACTCAATGTTTCTTATTAATATTATTGTTCCATAAAGTAAGCTTTAAGGAAAAAGTAAGTTTGAGGAAACTTAATAAATTATGCAATTTGTAATGTTCTTAATAGAACAACACAAAGGGAAGAGGCTGAGTCAATATATAAAATTATGGTACTTATCAAAAAATGATATGTCAGCGTATGTAGATTATCTTTAGTTATTTTATTAACTATATTTTGTTTATCAATGATTATTTAGTTATTATTAGTAATGTAATGGTGGTGCTTACTAGTGATCCTAATAAAGGTGTTTTTTGTATTTGTTAGTTATTAAACCTAAATAATATATGTTTGTTTGGTGCTGATTTGGTTATGTTGTTGTTGTTATTTGTTTTGATAGTTCTATTTCTTCGTGTTCTTTGCTATATGATAAATATTAGCTTACGATTGTGAATCAGAATTTCGTGGGATATTTATTTCGACGCAATCTATAGTCGATAAAGGTGATTTAGCAGTTGCTAATGGTATTTTATGATGATAATAATTAAATTTTTAGTCAATAAGGATCTATTTATTTTATTAGATTTATAATTTATATTATTTAAAATATTATATAAGTGATTTAAATACATTACTATATATTATAATTTTATCTATATCAATGAATTTATTATTACCAATAAAGTAACTAGTAATAATTATCTATATTTTGAAAATAGATATAGAGATAAATTATAGTTAGCTAAAGCTATTAATTATAAGATGAATATACAACTGGAGCGATGATTTTATAAAATAACTAATATAATATTAAATTATTTGAAGAATACAAAAATAATTTGCAAACAATTTATATGTACTACATAGTTAACTTAAAGCACTTCAAAGCCATCATTACTCTATAGAATAAGACCTAAATATCAGTATACATTATAATACAATCATACATACTACTATCTTCAACATATATCTGGTACTAATAATACAACATAGATAGTGACTATACATTAATTGTATTGTTATACTATTATGAATATACTAAATATCATGCATTTATTGTATTATATTGGATGTAATAATTTATATAATTACATTTTTACTATGTCTATTATGCAACGATCTAATTGTAATTTATTAAATAGTGTTGTACTTTGAAAGAATCCTTGTATAAATCTAATATTATTAATTAAATTCTAATGCAATTTTAGATTGCCTAAAACATATAAAATATAATTATAAACTTGTGACGAATGATTGATATTTTATCGTGAAATGTGAATTTTATAAATCTCTAATAATTATATAAAACGTAATTACAGTTTCTCGTGAATCTACATTACTATTTTTTCTTTTCTCATTTTCGGGAATGCTATTAATATATAATTAGTGTCAATCTATTATTTTTATATAAATAATTTGTGAATATATGTACGTAAATAAACTCTTAAATTATTTTAAAAATCCCATACTGAGCAACAAAACACATCGAGATTGTCTTAGCGACTGTCAGATACGCGTAATGGCACATCTTATGTTTGGGGATTTTTGTGTGATCCAAATAACCCATATTAGTATTCGGATTATTTTCAAATTGGTGGAGAATTTTTTAATAATATATGTTTGGAATTTACCTCATTGTGTATTTAAGGGCTATAATGCCATAGCTGAGTGATTAGAAACTTTTTAAAAAAAAAATAATATATTATATATATAGTGTACTTACTTTAAATATAAAAATCTCTAAGTAAATGATAAGGCTTTAGTTATGTTATATATAATAATTTATTAACTTTGAATTAAAAATTCAGTTTAATATAGTTCAAATATATATATTTTATATATAAATATATATGATATTATCTTATATATTAATTAGTGCGGTATCAATATAATTAGATACAATATAATAGATTTTATATGGATTCAACACAATGCATATGTGTGACCATCATCTTTGTATACAAAGAATATTTTCATTCGTCAGTGATCAGTGAATATTCATCATACTCATAAAACTATCTCAATAAGGCTGTGTGTCGTATCCTGATATTGTTCTTAATTAATATATAACATTAATCAATATCTGATAAACGGATCGAATATGTTTAACAAAAGTGTATTATCATAAAATTTGTTCATACTTACAACTATTTAATATCTATGTAACTTCTTATGAATTATAACTATTCATTTTTTTACTTTACTCATTTCTCTCTCATTGAAATCATTGTGACTTATATACTTGTTTATCTGTCGTTCACTTAGAAATCGTGCCTTTTCACATATATAGAACATAGGATTGGACTCATGCCACATCTATACATTTTTTTGTGTGTCTATAGCTTTGTGATTATCCATTTTAGTGTGAGTTTTTTGTTCAAGATATAATTTCATAGAGAGATTGTTGTGAGTCATTAATTATTTATTTATGTACTGGTTTTAGGTCTATGCATGTAATTATAATATAGAGCTTCTCTAAGAGATTGTTAAGACGGTGATACTCAATTTTGTTTATACTATCATAAATGTTAATTCCTGGTATATACAAGCCAACGATGCCTAATATTTTTACCTGGATAAACAATAACTTTTCACTTTTTTTCTATCCTGTCTCTCATATTATGAGCCCTTTAAATAAAAATTCAATACCAAGGATCTTAATTGTGAAGTTGTCATTTACTTAAGTTAGTAATAGTTTTCATGTTTCAATAAAAAATTTAATATATTTTGCATTCGATAAATTTGTTTAAATAAACTATATCTTAAATGATTAGGAAATAAACATATATTGCATTCATTTTTCGCAAACCTTTAAATATGACGACTCAAATCTATCTTTTTCGTAATTTTGCAATATGAGCTCTCTGACTTAGAATCTCTTGATAGAGTGTGTGACACTGTGGGGATTATTAGACCAGTGATAATTCTCATGATTTTTAAGGATCTTGATATTGCAAATTATTGTTACTATTATATATAAAATATAGATTCTTATTCTTTTTATTGCAATTTTGTTTATTTTATTTTATTGTAACTGTATATTCTATTTTACTATTTGTGTGTAAATATATTGATGAAAACTTTTTCCATGACAAAATAAAATGAATATATATTTCATAAAATATTTCAAAGTTTATTTAATAATTTATAATCATTAAAAATGTGTTTAGTAATGATTCGGTTTTTAAATCGGCTTTTTACAAAGAGAAAATTTTGGTATAATAACTGATAATAATTAATATCTTATATAAAGTTAACTTTTTTTAAATTAAAATCATTTTTCTTCTTCTTTTACACATATTAGGTGATGAATATTATTTCTTTTCTCAATTAAGATATAGTAAAATGATTTTAAGTTTTGGATGATATTAGATATTCAGTATTGCTGTCATAGCTTCATTAATCTTTTTAAATTTCCAATAACTTCAGAATAAGAGAGTATAACAGATATGGTTTATCTTTCTTACATACTTACATATTACGTATTGAATCTGTGTTGAATCAAATGCAGTACTTTCTATTTGATTATAAAGAGAGCTCTCTCTCACATAATATATTTCATATGACATGATGATAAATGGTCTATAGAGTAATGTATCGAGCTGCAATTCTCTAAATGTTGGTTAGTTACCTCACCTAATTTCAGTGTGCGTTAGTGAGTGTTGCACTTAATACTTCATATACACTATTGATATATTTGTGCAATATTTGTCCTTTACACTTTACTAATTTTCATTAAATCGTTCTTTCTGTTAAGGCTTTTCTCTTATAGTAGGAGAATATTTATCCAGAATATAGATTATTAGTGCTGCTAAGAAAGGCTTGTCTATCCATTTGTCTCTCAATCTCCGGGTATTAATTTATCAAAGATACTCCTTATAAAAGTTCTTCATCATCTGTTCCGACGTCATAATCTATGATAATCTAAAATTTTCCACCTCCTTATCGGTTGAGGATAAGTAAAATCAAATAGTGATTATATTTCTTTAGTAATGTTGTTCAATTTTAAAGTCGTTTTTATTTTTTATCTCATGGTTCTGTCAAATGTTGTATTCTAGTTGTATTTCTTGTCTATAACATACATACACATAAACATAAATTAGGTTTATATCAATAATTTCTAATTAACAATAATTTATATGGGCCTCTTGACAACTTCAATAACTTCTCTATAAAGATTATTGTATGACATCATGAGATGAAAGGTTAGAAGGATTGTCATAATGTTATGTTGACTGCTGTGTATTAAAATGATCTCACACATATAGTTCTGGAAAGTGATGAACTTATAAATAATATTTAGCTCTTGATCTACTGACAGATGTTCCAGGTAGCGTACTGAGATATAGTGCTATTTTACTGAGATCAAAATATACGATATTACAATCCAAAATCTTTCATATCTAGTGTGTTTCAGTTTCACTTTATAACTACCTTGAAATCCTTTACTTTGAATTACATAATCAATATATAGATGATGCTTTTGTTTATTAACTATATTGAAGTGTTTAATAATAACATGATAGAAAGAAAAATATTAAGTACAGTTAAAAACTTAAGTAATTATTTTTGTTACTACTTGATTGCATTAATATATATAAGCTCATAATGAGTTTTTTTATTAATTTAGTGTTAAAAAGATAGCATTTTATAAATATTTAGACTTTATAATTTATATAACTAACAGCTCTGAAAGGATGTGTAAAAAATAAATTGTGATAGATACATAATGGACATGTACTCTTTTTAAATGTTTATCATTTTATTAAAGTAATTACTTTACGGAAATTAATCATATTGCTGTATAAAAAGGAGCATATCACGCAATATTAACTCTTCAATCATTGTTACACTTTTCAGCTTCTGTCTATTTAGAGCTATTAATCAAGAGAGTCACTCAGTATCTTTATGAGTTACGAGTTCCTTTTGTAATAATATAGCGATAGAGGTTAATGAAATTCTTTACAGACTGTTCCATTACTTACATTCCTTAAATTCTCTGGAGAATGTCAAATGAAATGTAAATCGCACCTTTAAATTGATAATGCGGCATCCTCATTATTATTTTATAAGCAATCATGCGCAGGATATTATTATAATATCTGAGTGTCTTTTGTCCAATTCTAATTGTTTTGGATTCTTTTTACTCAAAATTAATCTATCTAACAATTGGATATGAAACGTGAATTTTTGGACGAGCCACTTTATGATAGACGCCAATACCGCGAGTAGGGAACTCTTATATGAATATACCAATTCTATATATCCTTATAGGATTATGTGCAAAGGCCTTGAATGTCGCGCTCTGGTAGCATATACTATCTTATTAATAAAATAATTTGAAGAATTTTTTCTGGATTCTCGTCGCAGATGCATTTTCGAGATTTAGTCGTTATACGGGTGAGAACAAATTCATGTTTAAAAATTAACTGGCGTAACGTGTATTTTTATTTTTAAACGTATTTTAACCTAACCATATAAACAGCATAATTAGGTAAAAGTGAAACCAACCAATCCTTTAATACTATATAATAACGCATTCTTATCACAGAGTGGTGCGCTAAACGGGATTACTTAAAGTGATGGAAAGATAATTGAATACAATAGTCCGAATAATAACATAGATGAAAGTCAATGTGTAATATTACACAGATATATATGTGGCTGGAATAAGGAGAGCATACACTAATAACGATATACGACTATCGAGACATAACTAAAAATTGACTCACTCATACATTTCAATATTCAATTATGCGAGTGAGTAAGGTATCACTCTTGGGCTGTCTGAGTGGTGAACTACATGTGGTTGGAATAGTGAATTGCTAAGAGGTCAATTCAAATGGTCTTTAAATGTTCATTTTATTATATATTATAATATATATATATTAACTATATATTTATTAATATTTCATTATATTTATATCATTATATATATTAATATATATATATAATAATATATATATTATTATATATAATAATTATTAAATATATATATATATAATATTATATATTAATTATATATCAATATATTTTATATATATTACTATTATATTATATAATATATATATACTATATATAAATATATTATTATATATATATTAATTTTTATTATATATTAATTATCAATTATTAAAAATTGAAATTTTTGTTTTGAATGAAAAATTTTTTATTTTTTATGAATTAAAGTGTGATTTAGGCAAAAATTTATTGATCACCTGCAATTCATAATATCTCATATATATCTTTGGGAAATCTTATTTAAAATTAGGTCATGTCAGATAGGAGTGGTATTGAGACTTTGATTGAAACTTCAGAAATTGTATAAGGGTATTTTTGAAAGACTTTGAGTTATAACTATAAATAATAATTTAATTTATATATTTCAATAGATATTATTACTTACTTTTTAATTTTAATAAACTTCTTTGAAAAGTGTCTCACTGATTCCCTCCACTCTCTCTATTTTTATTGCACTTCACCATATATTATTAATTATTAATAATATATCATTATAATTATATATATATATATAATAATAATATATATATATATATACCTTAATAACTAAGTTATATTCATACTATTAATATGAATATTATATATTATATTATATATATTATATATATATATATAATATTAGATATATATATTATATATAATATATATTATATTAATATATTATATAATATTATAATATTAATATAATAATTAAATATTTTAATATTAATATTATTATAATATTTTATATATAAATATAATAATATATTATAATCTTACTACAATAATTATATATAATGTAGCGTGCTACAATATATATAATGTAGAAACATACGTTTTCTTCTGTTTTTAATATAATGTATGATTCAATCATTCATAAAATCAAATTAATTACTACACCTAGAAGAGGGGTGGTTGATATAAGTATAGGGTTTTATATTTTATTTCTATGCTAAGGACTGTGAGGCTATTCTAATTGGTATTGCTATAATCATTACTCTGTGGATTATAGGAAGTAGTTGCCATTCCTTATTACCATATTTTTTCAATATTTTTTTTGAATAAAATATAACATTATATATAATATATTATAACCAATGAGAGTAGCCTAGTCTATACTATAGTATGATATTATCGTTGGCTCTATTTATTAGCACATATATTCTTGGGAAATTAACAAGGCTAAGTATTTATCTTGTTCCTTATCTTTTAGCCATTACCTTATCTAGGTTTAGTTTATATTATGTTACAACTATATAACATATAATTGAATGGTGTATATATATTAATATACTATATAGTAATAATATAAGCAACTCCTCGAATATGTATGATGGAAGAATCGGGTGGTCCAATATATCGCTTAGATGGAGCTCAACCTTATAAACTTAATAAATGGTTTTAATTATTTGAGTGCAGTAATTCGATGTGCTTACAGATACATAACTATTTGTGACTAGGTCAAACTATATCACACCATTACAAACCTCGACTGAATTTGGGGCTAAAATAGATATATAATACAACACTGTCCTACCTGCCAATAAAAATATTATTCAATTTTTGTGAATATAATGTGTCTAGACTTCTATATGTGAAAATTGATAATCTGAACATCTATATTAACATGAATATCATATAAACTGAGGTTTGTATAATTCAATCCCATATTGATTTCTTTACAAATATTCCCTAACAGTGTAGAATCAATATGTAAAAGACGTCAATAGACTACTATATTTGAAGACTAAAAGTTTCTAATGTTTTTAATGTCATTTTTCAGTAGTTATTTTGAGTACTGTTCCTTATTAATAATGGCATATATATGTTTTAAATAAAAAAAAACCTATATAAAAAAAATCTCTAGCTGTGCATATTTTTGTTAAACTAATAATCGATGGTCCGTAAATAAAATAAACTCCTTACCCAGTAGAAACTACTTTACAATTTATACTTACATATAATTATTTAAGTAGAAATTTCATTATACGTTTATGTATTGTAAGCTCATTTAATTAACGATTTATTTGTGTCATCTAACATATATAGTGATCTCATAACATCCATAGAAAATCTGCTAGAGCTAGATGATATCTTTTCTTACTCAGCGATGGTACTGGCGGTCACAAACTTGTATACTAATAATAACTGAGAAGATGCCAATAATTCTGGTTATGCCGCTATAAAACATATCATATTTTTGATAAGTAGAAATTTTATGCAAATGGGAATGAGGTCGAGTCTGCGCTTAGAGTGAAAAATATAATCTCAAAAAGGTCAACTCTAGTGTGGATTCTGGTTAGTGAATTGTTTCGACTAAATATCGTGTTATAAGCAAGATTGATTCAATATCAATAGAAATAAATAACTTTTATATTGTATCTTGTTACATTTTGATGTTAATTTATTATTAATTATAGTGTTTAATCTTTTAATCCTATAGGTCATATTGATTTTACATGTAGAAGTTATAATATATCTAATTAGTATCACCTATTAATTATTTAATATTATCATATTATTACTACAGATAGTATTCTATATTTTCTATGTCAGAAATATCATTAACTGCCAATCTTGGTTTAATATATACTCTTAAATGACTCCAAATCTATCTTTATCTCAAAGATATTTATTTATTAATGTTTAATTTATACTTCATATTGGTATTTAGCTGCATAACTTCTTCGTCTCTAATATATACGGTATGATTATATTTCCGTTTCAAAGTGTTACTATATTCGTTTTTTTAATCGGTATGGTTCATGGTTTTGGTGAATATCACATGTTTATAAGTTCGTAACCTTGGTTTATGTTGCTCACGTATTTTGCGACTTAAAAAGGGTTATGCGTTTTAGCGTTAGGTATATGTTTATATGGTTAATATGGTCTAGGTTAGAGTTAAGATTAGTTATACTGTTATGAGTTAACTGATTACACCTATTGTATTAGTCAGACAAAACAAGTATTAAGATCGAATACAAGTGTGGGAAACAAGTGTCCTATAGAATGGATAATTACAGTTTACCTTAACAGAAGGTTGTGATATCTCACCTGTAACTAGGGTGAACCAAACATTATTAGAATAGATGGTTGAACACTCCTATGATTATTATTAATTTAAATATATTAATTTCTTTTTAGCATAGAAATTATAATATTTATGGTCAAAATTATTCTTATTTAATTTTACGTTTTATTATTTCATATATTATTTAACATAGTAACTCGTATATATAAACTAAAATTAGAATTATAAAATTTTGCTTAATCATATTAACTATATATAATATATATATTAAATATAATATATATATATTATGAATATATACTATATATATAATATTAAATATATATTGATTAATATCATATTACTAGATATAGTTAGAGTCATTCTTATTACTCTAAGTAGTAGTAAACATATAATACGTAATTCATACAGAGTTACTCGAATCACTAATTATACCGACTCTCGTCATAGCGTACTCTCAGAGTCATCATATTTCAGCATATAATTATTTACAGATCATAAATAACTTATATATTATTGTACTATCATAATATTAATATAAATATATATTAAATTATTATTAATTAAATATATATTAATATATATATGATATTTATATTTATATATATATATTATATATATATATATAATAAATCTATATTCTATATATTTATATTATAATATATATATATAAATAATAAATTAATTATATATAATATATATATATATATATATATATATTACTTATTATATTATTAACCTCTATAGTTTCGAGATAATGGGGTAGTATAACTTGGGAAGGTTATTTAGATAAGCTGATATTGGATATCTTAGTATATAGTATTGTGTATTTGGGTGGAAATAATGTTATATTTTCTTGCTACAAACTTTGATTTGTTTGCTGATACATTACAATATTATATATATAGAGATATAGAAAATGCTGCTTAGTGAATTCATTCGGATCGCTACATAAATTTCTAGTAAATGAGTATGGTGGCCGTAATGTAATAGCTTATATTGTAGAAAATTAATTCCTTGTGTTAAATACATCTTTCTAGTTTATTAGGTTTATATTGTTGATTATATAATTTTCATAGCTTATTAATACAGACATATCCATATAGTAAGACGCAAGAATTCTCGTACTCTCTTCCATATATCAAGGGTATGGAATATTTTTAAATTGCATGAAATGTAGCAAATGAGTGAGAAATGCTTTAGTTGCTCTATGCAGTGTGTGTACTGGTACTTATGGAAATCGCATAGAGTTACGAGGCTTTTTTCTAATTGCGTGAGGATGAGGAGAGAAGAGATAGGATGATGAGAACGAGAGAAGTAAGGTGTGATGAAGAGAGAGAGAGGGGTAGAAAGGGATGAGATGTAGATATGAGAGAGAATAGAGGAGATATGATGTGGATCAATATTAATGTATAAACAAATGAAATATAAGCATCAACTCGAAGCTATTCATGAAAATATAAAAGCAAAATTTTATAAAGAAAACATTATATTATAGTAATATTGTGTAGTATAATTTTGGTATTTAAACTAAGAGTTTACTGTTAAAATGGTATAGATGAAGGTCCAGTTAGGTATATCTAAAACATCTTATATAGTGAGATATAAAAAATAATTATGTATAATATTAAGGTCATTCTTGCCTTAAGAATGACAGGCTATAAGTAGATAGTCGAGTATATAGTGTAGTAATTGTTATCCGCAGATGATTCTAGTCCTCGTATTTTGCTTTTTTTTATAGTATATGGTATTTTAATGTGATCGGGAATGCTCTCAGGACTGAGACACAGTAGTATGAGTCAATTTACAAATAAGATAGTGTATTTTGTAAGAAGAATTGGTTTTTATAGAATATTCTTATTAATATGTTTATATCTTTAAGTATATAATGAGGTTTTATATAAAATTTATATCGTACAAAATGGATAGCCATATAATAAAGAGATAGAGGGCAAAGTCCTAATATGGAAGGTGTAGGTTGTATGGATTTAAGGATTATAGCCAATAAGCAAAGGGACATTAGGTATGAAGTAAGAAATTATAGACTCTAAAGATAATGATATGATATACATTGATAAGTATAAGAAGTAGTAATATAGGACTAATTTATCCTATATTTATAGAGTTGGTTAATAATTAATAATTGTAAAAATAACTGGAAACATATGCAATAAGTGACCATGGCATGTATCTGCAAATGGAGCCTTATCTATACTACTTAAAGTATTATAATAGTGGGAGTATCAGGTAATGAAGTTTAATAATATTAATAATTATTAAATATATATATAATTATATTAATATCTATTATTATATATATTATAATATATATTTAATATAATATACTAATATATAATATTATATGTAATATATTATATTATATATATATATTAATATTATATATAACTATATATAAATATATATATATATATATATATATATATAATTATTATTATATAATAGATATTATATTTAAGAGTTTGTGCCTAATAGAACGCTAATCGTGTGCTGAGTTTGACTGCAGCCACTCTGTGCTTGTGCGGTTAAAATAAAGAGGGAGAAACAAAAGTTGCGTTGGCGTTGGGCGTTGGCGTTGCTCAGTTATTGCGTGAGTTGTCGTTATGCTGATGTGTACTTTAGAGTTAAGTTATGGTTTATAGCTTAACGCACCTACTTTACTTATTATTTCTCGTTTGACATGGTTCGGAGAAAGAAATCAGATACTGTACTGATAGAGCTTAGATATTAAATTAGTATAATTATGATGTAGGCATCAGCTGTACTCAATAACTATATTTGACTTTATTCTCTACTAATGATATCCATATCCTGGTGAAATGAATAAATATATACTATGAAATGTATACTAATTATAATAAAAAGTATTATATTAAAGGAGATAAATATTCAACTTAAAAATATATATATACTATCTAATCCTTATCTTGATAAAAAGTGATATTATAGTATGGTGTTATTAACGATCCATCTTTTTATAAGTGATTTAGGTGTAATATTAAATGGATATATATACAATATAATATATACATACTCAGTCCTATCTAATTATGTTTTGACATATTTGTTCATTTACAGTAATAATTTGAAATAATATATTGTATTTATCTCCTATATGTGGTGATAATAAGTGAGCTTATAAATATAATATATTTATTATAATATTTATACGTAACATGTATATTATATATTTAGTAATGATTTACTTTTTCAATAGAATTAGCTTACTTTTTATTATAATAATATAGTATGATAATCTAACACGTCAATAAATTAGCAAGTTAATAAATATATATTTCCTATGAATTTATTTTATTTTAACTAATCTCACTTATAAATCAAAAATAAATACTGTTATAATCTCTCTTATATTTTTACATAATTAAAAAAAATATAAAATATGATCAACTTATATTACTTTAGATATCAAGAATACACCTTGGTTAAGCATGTATTTGATTCTTGTCAGTTGTATAGAATTCACTGTCATCTACTACATGTATTACTACTATCATATCTATATAGGCAACTTATCTTCACTTAGGACAAAATAGCTAACATAATAGAATAAAAGATAAACCTTTTGACATTAACTTCTTGCTTGTTTTTCTCGTGCTTATTCATGCTATAGCAATGGACTACTTGTCCTTCTATGTAAATTACAGTACGTTATACTTTTATCTTTCTAAAAATCTCAGAAACTTATTAACTCCTTATAATTGTTTGCTATCAAGTTAGGCTTTATGCTGTAATAATAATCATAATTAAAACTAAATTTATGCATCAGTAAGAAAATTTAACAAATTTTATTTATTTACTTAAGCTCCTCGACATTTTTAAAGATCTTTTGTATTTACTCAATATGTCCTTATTGTTAGACATTTTGCATATAAATAAAGAAAAAATCATTCCTCAGCTCGTTTTGGATATATAGTCTATCTTTCTCAATTCTACACTCCATTCATTTATACTTACTATATTATTTGAGTATCATTCTTTATGGATACTAAATACTATAATGCATTTTGTCTCCAAATCTCTGTGTATATAAGCTGTGATTGATCTTTTTATGTGTCTAGCGGCTTTATTTTATAGCTATCGAGTAACATTAATTAATTTTTTTAACCTTTTTGTTTTTTTGGATTTTTTTGATTTTATTACATTTTTTTCTTCTCTTCTTTTTTTTCATGTCTTCTCTGTGCTATTTATTTACTATTATTTAACTATCTCACTCTACCTCCTATCCCTTATGCTCTTAATATTTTTTAATTATTTCTAGAAAAATTCTTGCGTATTTCTATTATTTATTTAAATTATATTATTTTCATTTCATTTCATTTTCATTATTATTTATCTTATCTATTATTCTTATTATTATCTATTATAATAATTGGATTTTTAATTATTATTCTTTTCAATTGACTTTATTCTCATTATCATTATCATTTAAATTATATTATTATTAATATTATTATCTCACTTTTGTCTTTATTAGATATTTATTATCTTCGTTCTATTCATTGTGGATTGTTATTATATCTCATTATCTATTATTTTCAGCCTTCTCATTTTTTCATATTTCTCTTTCTTATATATTATTAATTATTATCTATTTAATTATTATCATAATTGTAAATTATATGAATTATATATATATTTATTATAATTTATTATTCAATTATTTATTATTTATGATATATTATTATTTTTTTATTATTATTATTATTATTATTATTTTATTTTTATTATACTATTATTATTTTTTATCTTCATTATTTATTTTATGTTATTATTCTATTATGGTGTCCATTAAATTTATTAAATGTTAGGCTAATTGCTTACTAGGGCAGTTAAGTAATTAAACATTTATTTCATTGAATTATTTAACATACTGGAACTAGTTTAATTAGTAATGAGTATTTGAGTATTATAAATTTCATTATATCGTGTTCATTTAAATTATATAATTGTGTGCATTATTATTTTTCTGGAACTTGCAACTCTCATTATTATTATGTGTATTATTATATTTAGTTTAATATAATGGTTTGTAATTAAACATTATATCTATATTTATTTATTACTCAATAATAATGTTATCATTATTATTATTCATATATTTTATGTGTATATTTTATTCTCATTATCATTCTATTGTTTAATTAGATTTATTATATTATTATTTAGCTATCTATTATATTCATACTATTTATTATTATTATTATTATTATTTTAGTTAAAATAATTGAGATTATATTCATTATTGTCATATCTCTATAATAAATTTTGTCTTTATATTGTTGGTTGTGTTGTTGGTTATTATTATTATGATGGTTGTTTAGTTTCCTCTATGTAGGCGGCGGTGATAGTGTTACAAATATATTGCAGTTCTTAAATTTTATTTATATAGCGTATATGTATAATTATTTATTTATTATTATTCTATTTTATTATATATTATTATTATTGGATTATTATTATTTATCTATATTTTCTATTTATCATCGTGTTTGTCAATACATGATTGTGGCTAGTATCGAGTTAAGTTTTCGTATATAGTTAAGGTATTCAATCGTTGAGTTATGTAATCTCTGTTGTTTATATTATTTTTGCTTTCTTGTGTGCCTTCAACCTTGTTCGTTCTTTGTTTCTAAACAATGGATGACTTTTTTTATTTCTGATTTATTTATTAGTATTTATATAATTATTATTTATAATGATATATTATTATTAATTTATTCTTATTGTTGTATTGATTATATTATTATTATATCTCATTTTATTTCTGAATTTATTTTATTGAGTTCCTTACGTTATTTTATATCTTAGTGATTGATTATTTCATTATTTATTGTTATTATTATTATCTTATGTTTTTTATTATTATTATTTTCTGTATCGAGGATATATTATCTTCTATATCATTATTGTAAGTAAATTATTATTATTATCTATCTATTATTATTAATTCTATTCACTGACTTAATTTCTCATTCATGTAGGTTTTTTATATTATATGATTATTTTTGACAAATCTTTTCTTTCAGAAAGATCAGTCGCTGAAAGCGAGACTGCAAGTAATTATATCTTTCTTTTGTTTTTAATTCATATTCAGATATCATAAATATAACACCACAAATATCTAATCTAAACCTTTGAATTTTAGTAAAATATTTTATGTCTCGAGGTACTTCGCGCTTACTCAATCCATAAGTATATTTTCTTAACTCACTTTTCATCCATCTACTAACAAACTGACTCCTATTCTCTTTCAGATGGTTTACGCTTGATTTGACTTTCTATATATGTGTCACATCTTCTATAGAGATTGTGTAAAATGTTTAAAATTTTTTTTCTGGCGGTAACTAGATTACCTATTGATCCTTTCTCTTCATTTTTATTGATAAATCTACTCCCCCACATTATTCTTATTTCATATTTTTATCATTCTATAATCTGATATGATGAGTAAACGTCATTTGTTCTGAACGTCGATTCTATAAAGGTAATATCAAAACACATGTGTACCGTTAAGCTTTGTATTATTTTGACTTACGTATATATTATTTATTTTGAATTTTAACCTAGGTGTACTATCAAAACATGTAAATATATATACTGTGGCTATTGCACATGAATAGTTCTTCATTATATAACTACCATAAGTACTTCTTATATACTTATATAGCCGTGTATATACACTATATAATTATATAATATTATTACTTATATATAATTATAACTTAGAAAAATAATATAATTTTACTATATTATAATATATAGTATCTACTACATCGAAATTAGAGTATAACTATATATTTACACATATAACTATTACTTATACTACTTAGTTTATATCTATATATATTGGTAATATTGATATAATATTTATCATAGTAATAATATATATATATATAACGTATATCTTTAATATATAAATAACTTGAGCTTATATAGAAATAATTATATATATTATTATATAATATATAGTATTATATATGTATATATACACTTGGTCCTTATTAGTTATATCCACATCATTAGGTGTTTATACTATCTTATATCATACTATCCTATTATAGCTACTAATTATTATTAATGAATATATACACTATATTTAAAAGTAATCCTAGATATATAATATATATCTTTATTATTTATTATATATACAATAGATATATATATACCTATTATCGGTTATGAATATATCTATATATTATATTATTGTATATGAGCTGTGGCGTAATTATGACAGTATATATAGTAAAAGCTATATTATCCTATAGTAATGTATTGTATAATTAATCATATTCATACTATGATTAAACATATTATAATTATAATCTTATGGATTTGTAATCTTTCAACAGAAGTATGTGCAATTTTCAAGTATAAATATTAAATCCTAAAATATATAATTGCTCATTATATATGGAGTCTTTGAATAAAGTCAATTAATTCACATAAAAAATAAATTCAATTCAACTCCTATTTTTTCGAAGCACATTATTCAACGGCCACTTACGAGTGAACCGATTTTGTGCTGTTTTTTCTTTTTAAAATAGTTTTTGAATGAGCATTCCAAAATTCAATTCTTTTTGGACATTATTTAAGCGATATTAAGAGCTCGTAAGCTGATTTAGGGGTGGGGCTTGTGTGGACTGTAAACCCCTACGCTAAGTTAAGCACCCATATGTTGCGCGACTCCAGTGAAGTTTCCATCATTATTATATTAAAATATATTTTTACCTTATATTAATATTTTCCTTTTCATTACCACATATTTCTTATGTATATAATATATATATATATAATTATATAACTATATATATACTTATATTATATCTATTATATATATATATATATAATACTACTAATATCATATATATATACTATATAATACTATGTAATATATATATATATATAATACTAATATATATTATTATATAATATATATATATATATAATATAATATATATAATTAATATATATTATTATATTTATATATCTACTAATGCAAATATATATAGATATACTATATACTATATATATATTATAATTATATATATATAATTTAAAATATTATAATATATTTAATATACATATTATTAATATATATATTTATATATATATATATTATAAATATATTATATATATGTATATATGATATATATATACTAATAATATATATATATATATATATATAATTTTATATATATTATATTATATATATATATATATATATAATATATATATTATTATTATATTATTATATATACTATATATATATATAATATATATATATTATATATATTATATATATTATATTTCACATGTCTATATCAAAATGTAATATGTGTAGATTATATATATATTATATGTATATATTATAATTATATATTTAATATATATATATATATATATAATAATATATATATAATATCTATAATAATATAAAATATTTACTAAAAATTTATATATATTTCATTAATATATATTATATAATATTATACTATATTATTATAATATTATATATCTCTATATTATATATATTATATAATTTATATATTATATATATTATAATATTATATATATTATACTATATATATATATTATAATATATATAATATATATATATATATATAATACTATATATTCATATATATTATATTAATTAATATATATATATATTATATATATAATATATATATATATATATATATATTTTAATAATAATAATATATATATATATAATATATTATTATATATATATATATATATATTATATACTAAATATTAATATACTATATATATATTAATCTTATATATATATAATACTATATATCTATATATATATATATTACTTATATATATATTATAGTATTATATATATATATATTATATATTATATACTTATATAATATATTATTATACAATATATGAAATACATATTATATATATAATTATATATATATATATATACTATTATATTATATATATATACTATATATACTATATATATTATATATATATATATATAACTATATATATATATATATGTATTAATATTCTTATTATATATATATATATACTATATAATATATATATATATATATATATATCTATTACTTATATTATATAATATATTATTATATATATTAATTATATCTACATATATATATATTTATATTAATTATATATATATATACTATATTATATATATATATATATATTAATATATATTATATATATATAATATATATATTCATATATATACTATATATATATATATAATATATACACTTGAAAGGAAAGATAAAAATACCGATGCAGCCGACACCGGTTTGAGGAATAAAAGGGATTCTGTCAAGCTTTCGTTTTCGGCCCAATATACCACATGTAAAGATGTTAATTGTTAATGTTACAGAACTTGCGGCTAATCCCCTTGGCACCTCATCTTCATCAGAAGGCATCGGTGCTCACAATACATTAAAATCCTCATTACCTGGTTCAGAACTCTCGCAAACAGCTCCAATCACAGATTTAGGTGATCTCACAACAGGACTGCGTCAACCTAAACTGTCAGTTTTCCCTTTGAATCTTTTCCAGTCTCAAAAGCGGGCCTTCCCAAAAAAATATTATGAAAACTTCAGTTGGCTTGAGTACAGTGTGAAAAAAATGACTTATTTTTTTTCGTGTCATTTTATTTTCTCACTGGAGAACAAGAGCAAAGTTTTACAAAAACTGGATTTAGGATCTGGAAAGAGATAAAGGAAAAATGTAAAAAAACATCAGTGTCCACCGCTCATTTAACGAGTTTATCTCATCTGTCTGGGTGGAAATCTATGAAACGACAGGGAGACATCGTTACACAATTTGTTACTGTGTGTGTAATGAGGAAATAAAAGGAAATCAAGAATATTTCAAAATGATAGCAGACATTGTGTTATTGGACTACAAGGCAGGGTTGTGGAGTCGGCTCAAAAATTTTCCGACTACGACTCCGACTCCGACTCCGACTCCGACTCCGACTCCGACTCCGACTCCAACCTTTTGAAAATTACATCTACTCCGACTCTCGACTGCCGACTCCGACTCCCGACTCCGCGACTCGACTTCCGACTGCCGATCCACTCTGGAAATTATATACAATATACCGTAAATATATATATATATATATATATAATATATATATATATATATACTAATAATCTATATATATATATATTATATATATATATATACTATAAATATAATATATATATCTATATATATATATATATAATATATATATATAATATATATATATATATATATTTATATATATATATAACTTATATATATATATATACTATATATTACTATATATATATTACTTATATATATATATAATATATATACACTATATATATATATATATTATATATATATTATATATATATTAATTATATATATCTATATTATATATATATATATATATATATATATATATATATATATTACTTCATAAAGGGCGGGTCCAATTTTTTACCCCCCCCCTCTAAGTGGACATAATATTCCTATTTTCAGCCAATTTTGATGGGATAGAAAGCAAACTTCAAGTCTGTCTTTTCTAATGTGTTTCGAATGTTTTTCTGTGTCTGTTAGTCATTCTTTAAGAATTTCATTTTTTTCAAAATCTTTGTTTTGACATTGTTTTTTTTCAACTTTTATATTTTTTTCGCAACTTACTTCAAACTTTGAAAATATACACCAGATTGGGTTCATTAGCTACAAAATGCACGAATTGAGATCGGCTTTCTAAAGAAAACATTCCTAATCCTTCAGCTCTCCTTAGCTCTTACCCTCAAGCCTAGAAATCATCCTTGTTGCATCTTTATAACTCTCCTCAGCATACCTAGGTCTTTTCTTATAAGGGCAAACTTGTGCGCATACTCAAATACTGACTATAAAAATAGCTATTATACATGCTATTATAACTTTGTTTGTTTTGTAAACCATATTATTGTGATTTATTATACTTATCTTATTAGCTTTTATTCCTTGCTTCAAACACTGATAGCTACTTTCAATTGCTGCTTATACTCCATTAAATCTTTTTTTTTTGGTCCACATAGACTCAAAGCCAATCCCCATTTCATATCGTAGTTTAATATTCTATTTGAGTTACCTAAATGAAGAAATTCAGACTTTTACTATTAACTTATTTTGCTTATCTGTCGACCTAAGAGTTTAATCAGATCATTTTGAATCTTTATAGTACATCCTATTCCTTACTAAGATAGCCACTTTGGTATCATCTGCAAACTTAGAAAACTTTCACATTTAAGCACCCTTGATCTAAATTATTATATATATATATATACTATATATATATATATACTATATATATATATATATATATATATATACTATATATATATATATATACTATTATATATTTATGTCCAAAAGTAGTGTACTGAATGTGTATTTAATTATGTAATTCGGACTTACCTGAAATTATCTATTTAATCTCTTTCAAAGTAAATATGAACTTGGAGGTTACACAGCGGTTTCAATGTTTCTTCCATTGTTCATCAGCAGTACGGAAGTCATTTTAAAAAAGTGTGTTTAGTTCACGTGTTACAGTAATTTTTATGTTTTCCATCTACTAAATGATTAACCTTCAACTCCATTTTCAGTTTAGGGAAGAGGTAGAAATCGACGGAGCTAGATCTGGGCTGTATGGCGGATGTGAAAGTACTTGAATGTTTTTTCTTCGCAAGAAAGAAGTGTGTTTTAGTTCACGTGTTACCGTATTTTATATGTTTCATCGAACTAAAATGATTAAACTTCAAGTCTTCATTTACACTTTAGGGAAGATGTAGAATCGCACGAGCTAGATTGGCTGTAATGGAGATTGTGAAAGTAATTGAATTTTTCTCGCCAAAAATTCCATAATGAGAGCTAGTGTGAATGGATAGTTTACGTGGTGCAGCAAACCCATCGTCTTGCCAAATGTTCTGTTCTGATTTCGCATGAACTCGTTTCGAGTCGTTCAAGCTCTTTGTAAAAGACTGATTAACTGTCTGTTCTGAGGTACAAATTCTTTGTGCGCAATACATAGGAAATTAGAAATACAATACATCAGTTTTTTTCACCTTGGACTTTTTCATAT
>JABUQX010018701.1:32500-55000 GCA_015478945.1 Trachelipus rathkii
ATAGTTTTTCTGAAGTGAGCCAAGGGCTAAGGGGACCTGTGAGGTCCCCAGGAAGCCCTAAAACTCATCAAATAATCAAGTAAGTTATATACCGTCAACCGGGGTAATTTCAGAAAAAATCAGCCTTTTTTTTTGTTTTTAAGTAACTGTAACTTAAAAACTATAACACTTACAGAAAATTAGTTCTTAGAATAAAGATAGTAAAATAGGGCATTTAGCAATTTTCAATGTAAAGGGCAACATTAAATATGTAAAAATCTTTAAAAAATATGAAAAAAAAAATTGTTAAAAAAAAAAAGTGAAATTTTTTTTTATTAAGAGGCAAATTCAAAGAAAAACTTTTAAAGAAACAATATAAAATATTTTCCCATTTTTGGTTGACACTAAGCTGAAATGAGCTTTCCTAAACGTGTTAGTAGTAAGTAAGAATGATAAATTAGCTTGCATTGCCAGATTTAGCTGATTTTTTTATATAATCTGGCACCTTTGCAATTTTTAGTTACTTTTAGTTTTTGTGTTGTCAGGGTATGTTTTATAGGGTTTCCGATTGCGTCCGAGTCGATTTACCCGGGGTTACTGGGGGCAATTGGCCACCCCAGTCAAGGGGGAGGGGGGGGGGGAAATGGAATACAAATCTGAAATTGCCCCAGGGTCATAAATGTTAAAATAACTTTTTTAATTGAAATGTGCCTATCACTTGTATTTATATGTATACATAGCTTAAAACCTGTACTATCAAATAGTAGGTGATCAAATTTTGCAAATTTTTTCTTATTTTTTGTACACAGACCTTACAAATCAAAAATTCACAATTTAAAAAAAAAATCTAATATTCTATATATTTTTTTTAAAAAAAAAACTTTTTATGCAGTTCACTGCACCTGTTAGTCTGCTACAACTTTTTATTAAAAAAATTTTTTGCAAAACTTTAGTTTAAAAAAAAAAACAATAAAACTAAAAATCCTGAAATTGCCCGGAATATAGAGGTGCAGTGCGGTACTTATATATATATATATATATAATATATATATATTATATATATATATATATATATTATATATATAATATATATATATATATATATAATATATATATATATATATATATAATATGACTTTCATCATTGGTAACAACAAGGAGCATATTTGTATAGCTATACCCCTATACCCTCTTCCCTAAGGCAATGGTGCCCAAATTTTTTAGTCTATCTTGTGTAAATTAAAGAATTATATATATATATAATATATCTATATTAATATTATATATTAACTATATATATATATTATATAATATAATATATATATATATATATATATCATTGATAAGGTAACTTGAATTAATTTGCCAGCTGTCAATAGTATTGACTTTAAAAGTACCCCTTTCTGAGCTATTCACCTTGCTGGGATTGAACCAGGGCCCTAGCAGATAAACGCGTGTGTGTTTGACCACAACGCCACGATGGACTAAAAGAAGAATGCAAGAATTCTTCCTGTGGTGAATATATCACTCACCAAGACAGGACATCACACGCTCTTCCCATCCACACTCAGGCGTAGGGTCAAACAGGGCACCACACAAGGTGAAAAATACTCAGTAAACTGATGGATCATATTTTATTGATAAGGTAACTGCATTAACCGCAGTGTCAATATTTATTGATAAAAGTACCTCTTTCTGAGCTATTCACCTTAGTAGTGATGGGGCCATCTGAGCGTGGCAGTCGATTTCTCAAAAAGTATAAGAGGTATCGGTCAGAAACTTGGAATATAATCTATATATTGGTTAAGCTCGAAACAGGCGAAATTTCAAGTCGCTAAAAAGTATATATATCTATACAGTTCACCTGAAAATTTGAAATTATTATCTTATAAAAAAAAAAATACCTAAATATTCCTATTTTTTTTACATATCCGATTTCACTGCTGGGTGGAGGGATAGGAATATTTCTGTAACTTTTTTTATTAAAAGATAATCCTTTCAAATTTTAAGGAAAGGTGAACTGTATAGATATTTACATTGTCTTAAAATTTCAAAGCTGTATCACTTACAGAAAAAAAGTTTTGATATTTCACAAATTTAAAAATAAAAAATTTTCAAATTTTTAGACATCGAATTGAGGAATTGGCATTAACAATTTTGAAGGCAGTTAATATACGGTAATAATATATAGATATATATATATAATATATATATATATATATATATATATTATATATATATTATATATATATATTATATATATATATATTATATAGTATATATATATTATATATATATATATATATATCAATATATATAATATTATGACGAACCACATTATTTTTCAGGATAATGTGTATCTCAGTGTTCCCTGCTAAAATGAATATCTGTAAAAGAATAAATTGATGTTCCCTGATAGTATACCTTCTTCAGAGAAATTCTGTAAAAAAAAATGGCAAATGAATTTTAATGATAAAAAGTGTAAGCCTATTTGTGTGTGTTACTTGCATAAAAGATTTAACTATATTATGAATGCTGAATAGTTTAAGTCTTTGAACCAAGAAAAAGACTTGGATGTGATTATAAACAGTAGTCTGAAAGTGAATAAATAGTGTATGGAAACAAGGAATAGAAGTAATAAGATTGTAAGTTATAATAAATTGCAATGTTCTTTACAAGAGCAAGGAGGTTGTAAATAAGCTGTATAATAGCAATGTAGGCTAGTATTAGTGTATTGTGCAAAGGTTTGTGCCTATTATTTATGAAAAATCATAGACAATGCTGGAGAAGATTACTGGATTAGTAATATGATGATATTAGATATTATATAGTTGTATTATGACTAGCAAAATCGGTGGGATTTTTAGTATTATTATAGTTTTAGTGTTAAACTGCATGCTAGAATGAAAATATCTTAATTTAAATACCTGTTGTTTGCAATTTAACTTAGAATATATGTTTGCTTGGTAGTAGTTGTGTTTATATATTATATGGCTATATTAGCTTTGTGCTTTGTGAAGATATTGGGACAAGCCTTAAGGTGCGCGTGTTGGTTATTGCAAATGTATTCATGAGCATGTGTTTGAATGATTGATGTGAACTGGGAATCTTGATAGCTTCATGTGGCTTCTTACTGTCTCTGTATTCTATGTTCTCACACACACACCCCTACATACACACCACAATACACACACACACATACCCTCATGCAACAAACCCTTACACACTCCATATAATATAGCTACCTATATATATATATATATTAATATATTAATATATATATTATATAATATATATATATATATATTATATAATATATATATATAATATATACTACTATTATATATATATATATATATTATATTATATATTATTATTTTTAGCAATTTTTTAACTAACTAGGATGGCATACTTACAAAAATCATACCAAAAAAAAAAGAAAAATCCAAATGAAGATGTTAAACTATTGTTCAAAATTAAAAATGCAAATTTTTTATTCAGAATAAGAAATACGTTTACCTAAAGATACCTGGCTCGAATCTAGTAATCTCGCTTTTGAAAATATTATTTACTTCATTTATTGTTGGTGCTCGACTTCAACGATCTTTTTGTGAACAACTTACCATGCATCATGAGGCTATCACTGATTGGAAAAGTTATATGCGGGAGGTTTGTGAATTCGCAGTAATTAATGATCAGAAGCTGATTGGAGGAAAAAACTTGACCTTTGAAATTATACTATATATATTTATTATATATATAATATATATTAGCTTATTTATATTATATATATATATATTATAATATATATAGTATATATATATATATATATATATATATATATATAATTATATTATATATATATATATATATATATATATATTATATATATATATATCATTCATAATTTCTATAGCAAATGAGGCCATTTTTGAGTTATTTTATTTTTTTATTTATTATTTTATCATTATTATTATTATTATTATTATTATTATTATTATTATTATTATTATTATTACTATTACATAGCTAATGATTGCTGCTGTTGTTGTTACCAATAAGAATTTTTCAGTCTTGGATTACTAAATTATTAAATTTTTATATTGTAGAAAATGTGGATAAAAATGCTATATGCAAAATTTGCAAGCACAAGAGCTAGAATACTATATTATATAATAAACCATGTTATAATACATAAAAAACTTTATTATAATACATGTTCTCAACATAATTAAAAAGCTGAAAAATTCACAAGCAAGAGGCCCAGATCAAAAATCTAGCTTTATGTCTTTTGGGGTATCAAGATTTAAATATCAAGGGCATTTTGGTCAGTAAAGATTTCAGCATTTGAACTTTGGATGAATGTTTCTAAATGAAAACCACAAAGTATAATAACAAAAGCAAGATTCATTGTGGGAAGATCTTTCTTTGGTGATATCAAAGATTCAGTTATAGGGCATCTTAACATACTCAGGAAGTGGTTCTCTGATTACTTTATAGGAGCTAGGTTTTTGATTCACATAGCTGACATAGTGGTCAGCTGAGTAGTGTGAATTCCACAAATTGTATCACCGATACGAGCTTGGACCACTAACAGATGTACATCTTGAGCCTTTCTCCAGTGCATTGAATTTCAGAATGAGGCAGTTGTTAGTTTTTTTTGGATATCAAGGGCTGCAAAGTCTTTCATAATTGCATATGAGGAAGTAAAAAAATGCTGCTGCCATTTTAAAATCTACCTTTGCTAACAAGAATTTTCCATGTTTAAAAACTTAAAAACAAAGCACTAATATAGGTATCCAAAGTTTGATTTTATATCATAAATGAAACTTTTTTATAAAACCTGAGGTAAAAGATATTTTCAAAGACCATACCTATATTGTGTTCTTAAGATTATTTTTTTTTTATTTTCACATTTCATACAGTTTATTTATTTATTTATTTATTTTAACTGTATCAGGTAGTTATATGTAAATGTATAGGCCTACATTTCAGCCTGTATGACTAGTCTCAATGTAAATTAGAATTGAAAAAGAAATTTTTTTCCCCTCTCCAAAAACTATAGGTTATGAAACCATAAAATCTTTACCTACAAAAATTTACCAAAACTACTTTTATACAAACAAAAGAATTTCATTAGAAACTTTTTAACTTCAGGATTTAAAGAAATGAGGTTTCATTTTTATTACAACATTTAAAGGGAATTTGGATGTTGTCTTTGTTTTTAAGTTTAAAAATCAAAATTTCTTTTTTGCATGGCAGTACCATTTTTTCACTTCCTCATGTGCATTTTTGAAATACTTTATAGCTCTTGATATCCAAAAAATTTACATATCTGCCTTGTTCTGAAATTCAATATGTTTGAGAGAAGCTCAAAAGATGTCTCTGTCAGTGCTCCAGGTTCTTCTGGCACACTAGCAATTTCACAGTTAGTGGGATTCACACTACCCAACTAGCAGTATGTAAATCATGCTCTGGAAATTAATCAGAGATATCACCTAAGTTGGTAAGATGCCCTATAACTAGATCATTGATAGTATAAAAAGAAATCTTTTTTTTTTCAGTGGCAGCTTTTTCTTCTCTTCTCTTTCTTTCTGGCTTTTGGAAGATGTTCAAAATGTAGCAAAATAATGAGATTATTGTAGGTTATAAAGTGGTGTTAATATGGACTTTCATTAAATTCAAAAAATGAAACCAATGAACTATTTTGAATTTTGAAGATGTTCTTCCATTTCAATTTACATATATTTTAGTGGAAAAAAATTTAAAAATATATTTAAAAAAAAAAACTGCATTATTTATAACTAAGAGTGCAACTACTCTAAGTGGGTAGTTGCTAGAAAGATCAAAAAATTACTTTTATTTTTTGGTATATACTACTATTTTTCCTACATATATGCAAAAGTATCCACTCTCCTCAGTCCGCTCTGGGTCATGCATTCTTTTTTTTATCCCACCAATGCCGGGATCGCGGTCTCTCCTCTCGCCTCGTTTCTCCGCTCCCAGTTCAAACTCTCGCTCCTCATTTTTGGTTTCCAACTCAATACCCAATAGAAATGAACCTCTCTCTCTCTCAAAACATCTAACTATCGAGTCTCTCTCTATTTATTACTCTCATAAAATTAACACTCATTCACAAAAAATATTTCTCTTCTACATGTACTTATGCCCATCCTCTCCCAATTCATCTTTCTCTCATAGCTACAATAATTGAAGAAAGCTAATTGTAGACAAGCTAACAAAATTCATACATGCGCTCGCCATTTACAGTATCGGGCCTCTCTCTCTCTCTCATCTAACTCTTTCTTAAAAAATACGCCTCTCTCCATGCGAGTATGGCCCTGTGGATCTGATATGCATACCAGTTAGCATCGAAACAACACATGTGATAGACTATTAAATTTTAAGAAATATGAATTTGTCGTCGATATTATCCCTCATCTTTTAAATTCATAGTGAGGTATGAATTAGCTACTGTTACATAATAGAATAGTATAAACATTAGAAAGTAAGTCCATGAATGAAAGTTCTTAATAACCTCACGAGATTTACTTTTCTTATGTAATCCTCTGTAATTTAAGATTATTAGTGGGCTCATTCAGCTTGTAAAGATATGAATTTAGTCATTAGAAGCTATCTAGGTGTCGTCTATATGAGTCATTTTCTCATAGATTATGCTTTCATTATATAATGGCAGTATCTATGGTTTAATCTTTGTATTCTATTTTACACAGTTTTGAATCGAAAGTTACAAGACTCTAGATTGTAGATACTCTTTTTCTTATATTTATTTTCTTTTATATCTTCTAACTTTTTTTTTTTGGGGCCCCCATAAAATGGGGGTATAGGGTGCTTGTGACTATTATTATCCTATCCTATATAAAGTAGTAGGATACCTTTATATACCTCAAATTGAGTATCCTATTCTATATTATCATAATCTTTAATTGCATTCTTATAAATCTATTATACATTGTTCTTCTTTAATATACATGGGTATAAATTTTTAGTTATAATTTGATAGTTATAGTTGTTAGTCTTTAACTTTCTTTTTTCCTGGAATGGATTATTATTTCTGATAATAAATAAAGTACTTTACTGTCATTTGTCGATGATTTCTAGTATCAAGAGAAATTGTATTCGTGTATTGTATGAAAGATTAGACAAAGAAGACGAACTATGTACTGTATCTGGACGATCGCTACTGATTTTGAGATTGTTTATTTTAGTGCGGGCTCTATCCGTTCTTCTTCCTCCAATCTTTCTAAATAAGTTGATGAATGAATAGTAAATTCCCTTTCTGTATGGAATTCCGATCTGGGAACCTTATGACTTTTGATAACCAAAAATTGCTTTAAGCACATCTTTATCAGATCACGTAGACTTGATCCTGAGAAGAAAAGAGGTAGGTGTGCTGGGATCGTAGGTAAAGAGGTATTGATGTAGACGAGGAAGAGGAGAAAAGACGACCGCAGAACAAAGATAACAATACAATGAAAAGAATGATGAAGGAGCAAGGAAAGAGAAAAGTAACGAAATGAACCAAGAGAAAGGAAAGACAAAGAATGAAGAAGAAAGGAAACACATAACAGTTTGATTTGAAGTTTGTGTCAGGGAAAATAGGAAAAATCTGGTACCTCCAAATTACTCAATCACGAAGACCTGACGATTAGGAGGAGATGATGATGAGGAGATTTTTTCCGATTCGGAGACTCTCGCAATTGAAACGAAAGATCGGAGAAGGGTAGAAAAAAGTAAAAAAAAAAAGTAGGAAAAGTAAAAATGTCTAACAAAAGTGAAGAGAGCAAGATTTGACTACCTGGATAGTAGAGGGAAAAGGTAGCAAGAGATAGAGGGCAGGGATAGTGAAACCCTATTAAGGTAATAATACATGAGTAGAATATAATAATGAGAGTAAATAATAATAATAATTAATAAAATAATAATTAGTAGAAGAATTAAGTAGAAAAACTATTAAATTTTAGTAATAAGATGAAATAATATAATTATTAATAACGAGAAAGCGAATTACCGTTATTTGTGCAAGATACGTCCAGTATAGATACGTATCTGGATGAAAGAGAGACAACGCTTACAACGAGAGTTGAATGATCGAGAGATGAGGAAATAGTTAGAGAGAAGAGAGGAGAATGCTTATTGTCCCACATATGCATTTGGTTTTGTAATGCATTTGATCTTGAAAAGTTACCTGAATGAGGTAATTATGGTAGTGAGTTGGGCGAGATACCAGTAAGGTGTTTGAATATTGTCAATTGTTTATAATATTGTAATTATGTAAGTAGCAATTATGTAACATGTATCTCGGTTCAATATATATATTTTTAGAATATATAATATTATATGTTTGTAGTATATATAGTGAATGTATAGATATTGGTGAATGCATGTAGTTAAATTTAGTTAAATCACAGTTGAATTCGTGTTGTCAGAGATTGGTGCTGGAATTATATGCTATGTTTTCTAAATCTATATCCTTAAGATTATCCTCACATTGCATAATCTTTTTAACTAAATTCATTGCTTGATTGTCCTCAGATTTATGATTTTTGTTTTTAAAATAACCAGAATGGCAAATGTCTAAAGCACATTCAAATGAGTTTATTTTATTAAAGTATAACTAGTTTCGCTGCGTAATAACAAATTATATATATACTGCAATCCAATAAACGTTATAATCAAACCTACTATAGTACCTATATATATATATATATTATAATCATATATATATATATATACCTAATATATATATATACCTATATATCATAATTATATATAGAAAATGGAACTCCTTGAAACATATCCAGGAAATTCATTTGACTCGTGTAGGTGTTTTATCAGAAGATACCAAATGGACTGTTGATAATAAAGGGTATTTTATTGTTATTATATATTATATATTATTTTATTATTATTATTATTATTATTATTATTATTATTTATTATTATTATTAATAATATTATTATTATTATTATTATTATTATTATAGGGTTCATATTCTGCCCTATTTTCTACTTTTCCTACTACAGTAGGAAATGTGCTACTTTTGAAGAAAATGTTTTACTTTTCTACTTTTTTATTTACTTTTTTCACTCATTGTTATTGGAAGTTCAAGGAAACTAATTCAATCGAGTGGTAGTATTTGGAGGAAATTTTTTTCGCGTTGAAAAACTTTCAATCATGTATGTATCCTCGTTGAGAGTCTGCGTTAAGGCTCTCTTCCATCATTTCGCATGGAAATGCTATGTATCAGTGGCTATTCACAGACATCCATTACCCTACAGATTCCAGAACCAACCCTTTCAGGCATCATGTTTAGTGCTTAAGCCCATCAAGATGGCTTAAAGCAATTTGGTTATCAAGTCCATAAGGTTCCCATTCAAAGGGACTTCATTAAGAAGGCGAATTAATGTTCATAATCTTATTTAGAAAGATTGGAGGAAGAGAAACGGATAGAGGCCCGACTAAAAAAAACAAAAAGAGGAAGACAAAAGAAAGAGCAAGAGCTGTTTGAAATTAAAAAGAAAGATTTTGAAAGAATATCACGAGAAATGAAAGTAGCTTTTTTCAAAGAAAAATCCATTCAGGAAAAAGAAGCTAAAGCTACAACAAACATCAATAACTAAAATTCATTGTTTAAAGAAGACAATGTAAGGATTTAGAATGCATTAAAGATTAATGAAATGAAAGGACTACAGATTGGGCAGTCTTGAAGCAGCTTGCAAAAAAGTTGATGAGAGTACCACTGCTCTGCATGAAATAAGTAATGAGCAAAAGAAGATTGAGAAAAATAAAAGAACCGTGCTTGACTACTATTGTGCAAATCAAGCAAAAATAATAAGAATTCTTGTAATCATTAGAGAATTTGTTCATCATATTTTTGTTTTCATTTTTTATGTAGTTAATTCTATCACTATATTAATTTTTCAAATAGTTTTTTTTTCATTTTTTTCAAGTTTGTTAATGTAAACGTTATTTTTTTAAGAAAATAATGGAAATAAACCATGCCTTATCTATTGTTCCAGATGATTTTGTTAGCTTGTCTACAATTAGCTTTCTTCAATTAATGTAGCTATGAGAGAAAGATTGAATTTTAAAGATTGCAAATACATGTAAAGTTTTAATTATTTTTGTGATGAGTTTAATTTTGATGAATAATATAAAAAACTCATCCAAGCTTAAATTTTGGTAATATAAATTTTCATTTCTATTGGTATTAAATTGGAAACAAAAATAAGTTTCATATTTGAACTGGAGGCTGAAAACATTTCAACTGAAACCTCATCCGGCACATTTGGTTGGGGATAAAAAAAAAAATCATCCAGTACCACTGAAAGTTGGATATTTTAACATATATGTAGGAAAAATAGTAGCTATATACCAAAAAATAAAAGTAATTAATAATTTAGCATTAAATTTTGTCTTTTGACCAAATTTTAAAAATTTTCCTACATTTTCCTTAAAAGTGTCCTATTTTCCGACCCCTAAAAGTGAGTATGACCCCTATTATTATTTATTATTATTATTATTATTATTATTATTATTATTATTTATTATTATTACTTATTTATTATATTATTATTATTATTATTTGGACGTGGGAGAATGGGGAAGACACAATGGAGGGTGCCTTGCCTATTGAACTCGGATGATTTGGTATTGTGTGACAAATTAGAAGAGTTTGAGAATATTGAATAAAAAGGGTTTTAGCATTTGTGTTAAATTAGGTTTTTGAAAGTAAGTGCAGATAAGAGTAAAGTTAAATCACTGTGTGAAGTATGGATTGGAATGGTAGAACAAGTATCTGAATTTAAATATTTAGGTTATATGTTTAATGAAAAGGGAACGATGATGCAGAATGTAGTAGGTAGGAAAGTTGTGAATGGTGGGAAGGCGGCTGGTGCAATTAGATCCTTGGTGAATGCAAAAGGAATAAATATTTGATGCACTTTAGAGTTTTAAATGAGGGTATGTTTGTTAACGGGGTTAATGTATAATAGGGAAACTATATTGTAGAATAAGAGGTTTAGATCTAAGGTGCAATCTGTTCAAAAGAACAATCTTGAGGGTGTGTGTTAGGTGTGAGACGAAACTGATAAAATGAGGAATGAACATGTTAGGGAGTTGTGTGTTGTGAAGAATGACATAAACGAGATAATACACGAGAATTTAGTAAGATGGTTTGGACATATGGAAAGGATGGATGATAGTCGGTTGGTTAAGAAGATGTACAGGGGTGAGTGCGCTGGGAATCGAAAATGTGGGTGGAGTCAGTAAATTAATGTGTGATGGAAAGGAAATGCGAGTGTGGCAGAGGGCGAAAATGAACGGTGCATATAGGAGTGAATGGCTGGGTCTTGTGAGGGGGGTATGGTTGTGGGCTGCCTGGTCCAAGGGGGATAAACCCTACATTGATGAGAACCACGTGTGGCTTCATCAGCGCGGTCTTAGTAAAGTTTCCAAGGTGGAATTTTTCCTGATTGCGATGATTTCTTCACTGGGGATATAAAGGGGACGGTTAAAGTAGGATTTTTCTTTTCGACATGCTTCATGTCATGTTCTGCTACTATTCTGTTTCGGTGTATTCTACGCACCTCGCCCCCAATCTGGGGTTAGGAGATAAGATATATATTATTATATATATATGTATAATATATAGATATATATTATATATATAATATATATATATATATATTATATATATATATATTATATATTATCTATATATAATGATATATATTATATATATATTCAAAATACACTGACAGGAAATGGTGTTTGAATGGTGGAGAATGGAGATGAGTGGAGGCTGTGCCCTACCTATTTATATGCGGATTGATTTGTTTTCTGTGTTGGCGAATCTGGTGGTAGAGAGATTTTGGCAGGGTGTATGTAAAAAGGAGGGGCTTGAAAGTAAACGTGTAGATAAGAGTAGGTTATGGTTGTTGAGTGAGGAACACTTCATCACGTGTGAATTATGTATAGATGGTGAGAGTGGAACAAAGGTCTGGAGTCAACATATTTAGAGTATATGTTGGATGAGAAAGGGAACGGATGATGCAGAGTGTAGTAGGAAAGTGTGAATTGCCAGGAAAGAGTGGCTGGTGCCACATTAAATCGTTGAGTGAATGTTAAGGGACTAAAGCATTGTAGTGTGCTTAGGGTCTTACATGAGGGTATGTTGTTACCTGTGTTATTGTATAGTAGTGAGACTATGGTCTGGAAATAAGAAGTATAATTCTAAAGTTCAATGTGTTCAGATGGACAATCTTTAGGAGTTGTAGGTGGGAGAAGAATAGATAAAATGAGGAATGAACTTATTAGAGAGTATTGTGTGGTGTGAAGAACGGGGTAAATGAGAGAATTAAAGGGAAATATGTATTGTGATGGTTTGGTCATATAGAAAAGGATGATGATAGTCGGCTGGTTAAGCCGATGTATAGTGGCAAGTATGTGTTGGCGAAACCGACCGGCTGGGGAGACCGAAGAAAAAAGTGGACTTGAGTCCAGTAAACGACATGTTTGAAGCGAGAGAAATGTAAAGTTTGGATAGAGGCGGGAAGAAAGGATGTATACAGGAGTGAATTGGCGGAGGATTGTGAGGGGGTAGGTTGTGGCCCACCTGGGGCCAAGGAATGAACCCTTACATTGACGATCTACCATAGTGAGGGTTCCATCGCTGTCCCATGACTTTAGGGTGGATTTTGACTGCGAGAGTTCTCACTAATTAATGGTACTGAGGGGGCGGTTAAGGCTGGGCTTTCTTTTCGACTTATGTCATGTTCTTCTACTGCTTTTCTTTTCCGATGCTTGAACGCACCTTACTCCCATTTTCTTGGGAAAATAGAAGGAAGAAAAAAGAGAAAGAAAAGAATATATTAATAATATATATATATATATATATATATATATATATATATATATATATATATATATATATTATATATTATATATTATATATATATTATATATATATATTATACGGCAGATATAAAACTCGACTGTGAACACTTTGGTGGCACTTGGTTTGGATGCCGGCCTAAGTTCGGATTTCATGTGGTCCCCCTGTGTTACCCCCTGCATAGGGGATAAAGACAACGTGAAAATTAGTTTATATTATATATATAATATATATTATATATATTATAATAATAGTATATTATATTATTATTATATATATATATATATATTATATATATATATATATATATATATATTTTGCAGATTAATGAAGGACCTCCAGCTAATGCTCTCACTTAGACTTTTTTCTTTGGGCATTAAGGAAAACGTTTTCCAACATCATCCTCGAGCTCTTGAGGAATTGAAGAAAAGGATCCGAGAGGAAATCGACGCAATTCTACTGAGATGAGACAGAGAGTCGAGAGCTTCCAGGAACGACTTTAAAACCCATTAAAACGACTATTTTTCTTATTTTTCAAAAAAATAATTAACTTATTTTCTAGATTGTGTTCTTTTTTATTTTATTCGAAATGTGGGAGATCTTTATAACCCACCATGTATAACTGAAAACTGTTTCTATATTTCAATTAAAGTTATTTGCAAGGAACATTAAGTTTTTATTAACCATTTTTTTCTTAAATTTTTTACATTTAATTCTAAACCTAATTGTTTAAGTAAATAAGGTATGTTGCTGAGTATTTAAAAGTTATTGGTTTATTATACATCATTATTCAATATCTCATTGTAATAAGAAATAACGCTTAATATGTTTGTTTTGTAAAGTATATTAATAGTGAGTGTATCAAGATTTTTATAAAAAAACTATTGCAATATTATAAGAGTGCCTTTTTATTTAAGTGATACTTAAAGTTTCCTTTATTTTATTAATCTAGCATTGTCATTCCCTTTTAAAAACTAAAAAAAAAGATTGATACCACTATAATTTTTTTTGTCAACTTCACAATTTTTTCATTTATTTTTTAGTTTTTGGATAATAGGGGCATGTGCAATATTTTTAAACAAATTTAATGATTGAAAACAGTTTTATACTGGATGTTAATAAACTTTAGAAATTTTCTTAAATTCCTTTGCAGTAAAAAATATTTTGGGTATACCATAAGAGAAATATGATATTGTCAATATTTTCGATATATTTCTTGCTTAATATGTTTCATGATACTTATAATATTTTATAGTTTTTTAACGTTATAAATTAACTTAAAGCATTTTTAAATTCTTGTGAAAACTAGATATATGTAGGTAATGAGTTTTACTTTGCCATATTAGTAATGACAAAGTAAATCACATTAGTCACGTGTAAATTTTTAATTTTAACATTTTTGAGTTATATTTTTGGTTAACCATAATCAATAAAGTGGCTCATTACAGCGGAACTATATTAATCATTACTTATCGTTTTAACGTTCGTAATTGTTAATTATGGAGATATGATTAGTATAATTTGGTTTCCAAAACATGTCTTTCTTTTTAAAAACTGTTTGAAATGGCCTTAAGCGCCAATTAATTTATTCCCGTTATATCTGTTTCTTATTTATTTTACTTTTGTTTTTGGTTCTTTTATTCTTCTAATATAAGGGTACCTCAGGAAGAAGACGTAATACACGCAGGGTTACATATATTTTTTTCCAGTTTTTATTTTGTTTATTAGTTTAATTGTTGCATTTACTTTCACTATATATATATATATTATATATATATATATATTATATAATTATTATAGTATATATATTATAATTATATATTATATATATATATATATATTTATATATATATATATATATATTGAAGTGAGTCTTGACGTCACTACCCACTGCCCATACATATATAATATATAATATATTATATATAATATAATTATATAATATATATCTATATATATATATAATATATATATATATATATATATATATATATATATATAATATATATATATGGCAGTGGCAAAGCATTTATTTGTAGACGGCCAGGGAAAACTCTTTAGAGATTTATAGCAGTTAGCGGTAGCTTAAAAGAGTTTATTGGTGGCGTCAAGCATTTTAGGCGCATTACGCTGCCGAGAAACAAAGCAGTTTATTAGTGTTAATTCTGCCAAAAAGGCGGACCAATCTCCGGAGAAGCAGCGCAGTTTCGCGGAAGTTTCTGCCAAAACGTCTGCCAACTTCTCTCCAAAACTGCTTTAAGTACTGCCTCGATTTTTGATTGGGCCGTTATAAAGGCAAGTCTTTGTAACACAATATTAGAACAAGTTAAATCGTCACTTTGTGTTGCAGTTGAAAAACTTCAATTCGAACAGTCTATTAATTCGCCACCCATTAAAAGGAAAAAACGAAATCTACAGAACCAACACCTTCTACAAGTAAATCAATAGCAGATTCACTAGAAGAATTTCTACAGTCCAGTAGTGATGAAGAAACACACGCATTACTAAAAGATGTAGTGCAAATGATTGAAAACTATCACCAAGAAAACAACTAGATACAAATTATGATCCTGTCAGTTAGTGGAAAGTTAAGCAAAATGTTTACCCACGCTTGAGTAAACTTGCAAAGAAATACTTGCCTGTCCTCCAACTTATGTTCCAATTGAGAGAGTATTTAGCAATGCTGGGCTAATATATGATGAAAATAAAAACATACTCTCGGCAGAAAAGGGAGAAAAATTGATATTTCTCAAGCACAACCTTCCTATATTTGAATTTCAATACTAGTGCAAAAAATATTTAATCCATTGTAAATTCTTTCATTAAGGGCGAAGGTTGGGGTAAGAGGTTCTTTAAGGTTGCTATTTCACTTGATTAGCGAACTTAGGATGTGCTTACAAAAATAATGTAATCAAAACAAATGTAGGCAGGAAGCAGCAGGAATCTTTTTTTTTTTTTTTTTTAACATTGGATAGGGATGTTTGTGAGCTATGACTTTAAAAATAATAAGATTGTGCCAAATATTTCTTATGGCATTCATATTTTTTTTCCTGCTTAATATATTCACAAAGAAATCAAATGATAATGTTTTCACTACGTGGTTGGTAAGTTTGAATTTGTAACACCTGACGATGTTTCATTCAATAAAATTAGCTCTAAATCTAATTTCTTCCAAATCGTTGAACTGCAATCGGAATAGTTGATCAATTATTTGTAATATAAACTATTTTTTATTTTTTTATTTCTGCTTATTCCAAATTGCTAGGCCCTTTCACAACAGTTAATGATTCCAGTTGTTTGGTAAACAAATGTTAACCTCGTAAGCCGTCGCGTTCGATTTTACACGAAATTAGTGCTGAAACTATGTAAGCATTTCTTACCGTTTGTAAGCATAGATGAGAAAATCGAAAACGCCTTAAGCTTATAATTTGTATTATTTTTTAAAATATTACGAATGATTTTTTCCTTAAATCTGAATAAGAGTTTGAATTCTGGTTCGGAAGTTTGTAATAAAATAGTTCATGTTAAAAAGTTTCAAAGAAAACGTGGCAATTTTAAATTTTGCGGTAACTTTTAAAAACATTTATTTAAATTTTTTTCATGTAAAACAAGGAAAAATGGGGCCTCGAGCGATATGAACACTATTACTCAAACCATTTTTTATATAAGTTGCCTACCCATATCTAGACTGGATATCTGTTTTATGTTATACTCTAAATTACTTTTGTATTATTTTAATTTTTTGCTCATGTGATTTTTCATATTTTATTTTAATAAAAATCAATATATATATAGTACCAAGAAAAGGTCTTCCAGTCCCGTCCGTCAGAATTAAGAGTCAAATGAGTATATATATATATATATATATATATTATATATATATATATATATATATATATATTATATATATATATATATATATATAATATATATATATATATATATATATATATATATATATATATATATATATATATATATATATATATATATATATATGCTTCTGGTAAGTTAATCAATTTCACTGGTAGTAGTTTGCAAATATATATATATATATATATTATATATATATATACATATATTATTATATATATTATTATTATTATTATATATTATTATTATTATTATTATATATATATATATATATATATAGATATAAAGATATTATATATTATATATTATATATATTATGTATTAAGCATATATTATATATATGTGCTATTAGTTATATATATATTATATATATATTAAGTTATGCTATGTTGGTCATATATATTATTACATATACATATATATATATATTATTATTATTATTATTGTTATTATTAAATAATGATATATTATATATATATATATATTATTATTATTATATATATATTATTATATTATTATATATTATTATATATTGATATATATACATATATTACAACCACATAAATACATATTACATATTATATATTATATATATAGGTGTGTGTAGGTGTGCTTGTGCGTGTGTGTGTGTGTGTGCGTGTGTGTGTGTGTGTGCGTAGGTGCTTGTGTGTGTCTATGTTATCTACTTTAATCTATAAGTCAATTAATAAAATCAATCAAATAATTTACAATAAAATTATAATTTGTAAATATAAAATCGAACAAAAGAAGCAAAGAAGAAATTTAAAAGACTTTGGCCATAATCATCATTAAAAAATATTGGAGCAACTAAAATGCAAATAAATTAAAGAAAAGATTTTGTTATTATTTTCCTGATTTAAACTAATTTATTATCAAAAATCTTTAAATAATGACAAGCAATTATTATTTTATGCAAATAATATTTAGGTAAGAAGGGTGATTATATTTAAGCATAAACCAAATTCTCCAAATGAATCTTTACATCACGTGACTATTTAATATTGCTGTAGTAAAAACTAAATGGAAGAATCGTTATTTTTAGATCTTACTGTGGTATGCTTGAAAATGGAACACTAGTTTAGCGTTTCCTTATTCTTCAAAATTAACCTTTGAAAGGAGGACACTGTAACTTTGTTATTACCTAGCTCACCTGTAGTAAAACCAGAGTCATTACTCTGTAATATGTTCACAGGTTACAGGTTGACATTTTACAAAACTGAAATAATATTGAAATTTTATTTCTACAAGTAAATAATTATCATAAAAATAAATGGCAGTGGAATTAAATCCCTTCTGCATCTGATTCTTCATTATCATCTGCATTATGATTCAGTTAAAATATACATTTTTTGCCTTCTAGTACATAGGTTTAATATCCGCATTCATATAAATATATAGATTATATCCAAATCTGCTTTGGCATTAACATAATGTAAGTTTACATCTGGATCTGCATTCGCATCTCTATTTCAATATCCGAAATCAAGTTATCTTAGAAGCTCAGATCCGATACATTGGCAAAGAAGAGCAGCTCAAAATTCAAAATAATTTTATTGAATTTATTCCTAGGCAAGGAACCTTTTTTAATTTATAATTACTCGTGACTTGCACTTGCCTTCCTTGTAATTATATCTTTGTCTAATAACTTTGATCAATTATTTTTAGGAAAGAAAACTATTAATTATTTATAATTTATAATTATTCCTTAATTTACACTTGTTTTTTTGCAACAGTAATATATATATATATATTGGTGTTATAAGGAATATATATTAGTTATTATATACATATATTGATATATATATTATTATTACATATATATTGTTATTATTGTTGGTTATTATTATTACATATATATTACATATATATTATTACATATATTATTATTATTGTTATTATTATTATATATTATATTATATATATGGTATATTGAAGAAGAAGAAGTATATTATATATTACATATTATTATACATATATATTATTATACATTATATTATACATATTATTATTATTATTATTATTATTATTATTATTAAATATATATTATTATTATTATTATTATATATATATATATATTATTATTATTATTGTTACATATACATATATATATATATATTTAAATTATATATATATATATATATTATTATTATTACATACATACATACATACTATTATATTATTATATTATTACATTATTATATATATATATATATTATTACATATTATATTTTCCTAAATATATATATATATATATTATTATATATATATATTATTATTATTATTATTAATAGCATATTATTATTATTATTATTATTATTATTACATATATTATTATTATTATATGTATCTATCAGTATATATATATATATTACATATATATATTATTATATATATTATATTTATATTATACATTATTATTATTACATATTATTATTATTATATATTACATATATATTATTATTATTATTATATATATATATTATATATATATTATATATATAAACATATTATATTATATTTATATATATTATATATATATATATATATATATTATATTATATATTATATATATATATTATTATATTATTATATATATTTATATTATATATATATACATATATATATATATATATGTTAAATATTATTTAGTATATATATATATATATATATATATAACAATAATAAATGCACTTACCGGAATAAATTTTAAATAAAATAAAGAGAATTAAGCTTTTCAACTCAACAGAGTCCTCTTCAGATACCCATTAAAATAAAATAAAAATTGTAAAAGAAACTGTACTCGGCCACCAATAATAAAACCACTAAAATCTCAATAAAACCATAAAATGAGACCACCAGTTTTAAATACCAAACATTAAAACAAAAGTAATAAACATCAAAATAAAATGTACAGTTAAAAACCTGATCGCTTCCAAATAGGATTGAAATGGAGACCGACTGAAAGTAGAGTTCATATTCATATCGTTGCCAGAAAGGCTAAGCTAAAGGACCAAACAGCTAGCTACCCCCCAAAAAAACAAAAAAAAACGAAAGCCCTGAAAACAAAATTGATCTACCCATATAAAAGGGGGAGGGAGACGATAAGATATATAATATCCATTAGAACATTGGAAATATAGAGACAGTAAGAAGCCACATGGGCCTTCCAGACTGTCCCAGTCAACCCACTAACCAAACATGCTCATGCAAATCAGCAAAGCACCCTAGGGCTTATCAAACTACTGTAACTGAAAACCCACCAATTTGGCTTAGTCATGATATAATATATGATACCCAAACCATCTACATACCTTAATAACTTAGTTATAGTAATGCATGCAGTTTAACCGTAGTAACTACTAAAGCTAAAAACCAGCCAATATGGCTTCGTCAAAATATACTATATGATACCCAAACCATCCATATACCTATCCAATCCTTTCTTAAAAGTTGTAATCGAGTCGCACTCAACAACCTCCTGTGGCAAACCCTTCCAAAAATTAGCAACCCTATTACTGAATGAATGCTTTCTTATATTAAGATGGCATGTATTCTCCTTAATTTTCTTACTGCACCTCCTGGTCTCCCGTCCGTGGTCAACTATAAAGAATTTATTGGTCTCCGTATTATCAATAGATGTAAATATTTTGTAGACTGTATCATGTCTCCTCTGGGAAATCGTCTTTCCACAGAAAACATTTCAAACTCCTTCAGCCCTTCCTCATTGCTCTTACCCTCAAACCATGAAATCATCCTTGCTGCTCTACGTTGCACTCTCTCCAACATATCTATGTCTTTCCTTAAATAAGGAGCCCAAATACTCTAATACTGGCCTAACATTGCTATCATACAGTTTACTTATAACTTCCTCGATATATTATATCTAATCTTATTAACTTTATTCCTTGCTTCCAAACATTGATTAGCAACTTTCAAATTACTGCTTATAATCACACCTAAATATTTTTCTTGGTCCACATACTCAAGCCAATCCACATTCATATCGTATTTAAAACTTTTATTCGAGTGACCTAGGTGAAGAACCTTACACTTTTTACCATTAAAATTCATTTGCCACTTATCTGCCCACCCAAGAAGTTTATCAAGATCATTTTGAATATTTATGCATCCATCACTATTTCTTACTGAGGTAGCCATTTTGGCATCATCTACAAACTTAGAAACCTAACATTTAAGTTCCTGGATTAAATCATTTATATATATGAGGAACAATAGTAGCCCCATCACTGAACCCTGTGGGACACCACTCTTCACTATTTCCCATGATGACTTATTGCCATTTAGTTGTGCACACTGTTTTCCATTCCACAACCACTCTTTAATCCAACCATGTACCACTCCACCTATACCACATTGCAATATCTTCTTCATGGAACCTATGTGTGAACCTTATCAAAGTTTTTCATTAAATTCTAAATATAATAACAACTGGTTCCTCGGTCAATGCAGCTCGCACGTATTCCATAAATTTAAAAGGTTTGTCTGACATGACCACCCTCTAAAAATGCTGGGAGTCATACAATACCTTGTTATCTTTCAAATATTTCTTTATATGACCTTTCAGTAACTTTTCTAAAACTTTTGCAACCAAAAATCTTAAGCTAGCTGAACTATAATTTCTCAAATCTTTCTTACTGCCATTCTCATAGATACGCACAACATATGTTGTTTTCCAGTCGTCTGGTACCTCATCAAATGTTTTAGATTGATTAAAAATCAGATACAGTGCCTTCGCAATGCTGATACTACCCTCCTTCAGAATTCTACCATATATACCATCAGGACCTGCAGCTTTACTTGGGTCAATATGGTCCAGTAAAGATTTAATATCTTTTACCTCAAATTCAAATTCTGTAAGTCTATTTAACACATGCATACTAAAACTATTAGTCTCCAAACTATTATCCAATCTTTCCTCAATAAACATGATGTAAAATAAGCATTCAAAATGTTGACCAACTCCTTATCTGAACTCACTAAATTTTCATCAATTTTAATTGGACCAATTATCCTATTCTTACTTTTAAATTTATAAAAGCTAAAAAACTTTTTCAGGTCCTTATTACTATTCCTGCTAAATTAATTTCTTCCTCTCTCTCTTGTCATTCTTTATTAACTGGTTAAGTCTATTTCCTTTCAGCCTTTTTCTCATCTCTCTATTATTTCCCTTGAATATTTTAACACATCTGAACTTTTCGTTGATTTTCTCCCTTATCTCTCTGTTCCGCCAAACTGGTTTTCCCTTCGCCACCCTAATGGGTTTATCATTCAATTCAAGGAGGCTTGATATTCTGTATGAGGTTTCGGAATCTAGGTATCTTAAGTAAAATATTATTAGTAAAGTTGTCCAGCTCAACTGAAGATTTACATATATTTAATATTGGTAACAATTTTGCTTTCATGGTTTTCTTGGGTCACGGTTTGGTCCTTTAGTTTAGCCTTTCTGGCTCCCGTTAACTCTGCTTTCAGTCGGTCTCCATTTTAATCCTATTTGGAGGCGGTCTGATTTTTAACTGTACATTATATTTTGATGTTTATTCCTTTTGTTTTAATGTTTGGTATTGAAACTGCTGGTCTCATTTTATGGTTTTATTGATGTTTTAGTTGTTTTATTCTTGGTGGCCGAGTGAGTAAAACTTTTTTACTATTTTTATTTTATTTTATTGAGAATCTGAAGAATGTTCTC
>JABUQX010018701.1:65000-70449 GCA_015478945.1 Trachelipus rathkii
ATTGATGCGTTGAATATAATATTATTTTTGGCTTAATAAATAATGTTCGAACACCTTATTTATATCATAGGGAGGGTAGTAGTTCGAATGATTCTCATCACTGCTTCACTCAGAGTCACTCCGTTCACTAACTTTCCACTTGTGCACACACACCTCAATTTTCTACTACTCCGCTACACTACATACATCCTTACACAGACGTATATAATATTCTAACTCACTCCTAAGATGCCTTCCGACTAACTCTCTAGCGCCAATAATATTTGCTTAGGTGAATATATGAAACAACGGTCTTCAGTATACATACTATGTGATACTTGAGATATTAACTATTCGTTTGATGTGCCAGCTTTAAGCTAATTTATATTATAAATAAAATAAAAAAAAAAAAAAAAATCTGAGAAAATACATCAATAAAGAGCTAATAAAATTAATTACTATAAAATAATTAAATAAAAAATAAATATAAAGTAATAAAACAATATTATATTATTCTTATATAGTACAGTAACTAACTACAATAATATAATTATATTTAATATAATATTATATATAATATTAATATATACTATATAATATATATATATATATATATTAATTAATATATTAATATCTTATATTATAAATATATATATATATATATTATTATATAATATTAATATATATAATATATATATATATATATAATATATAATTATAATATATATCTATCTTATAATAATATATTATTAATAGGCTAATGGGCGATCGCCAAGTCTATCCAACCTAGGGGTGGGAGGTTGACAGTATATATTATTTATTTGACCAAAAGTTTTATTATATATATATATATATATATTTATATAATATATATATATATATATATATATATATAATATATATATAATATATATATACTAATAATATATATGTATATATAATATATATATATATATATATATATATATATATTAATATATAATATATAATATTAATATATATTAAAAAGTATACAGGACTTCTCAAAATAGTGATCACATGAAAACAGCTTACTATATGATGGAGAATAGATAAATTAGATTTTCAAAACTCTGCAAAACGATGACTACTAAATGATGCAATTGAGGAGCTCAATATACTTTATTAATAAAATCCACTAGATAACAAAACAAAAATTTCTTGAAATCACGTGTATCACAGATCATGTTAAAATTATTGGATGTACTATAGCGAATGAATATAAGCTTGAGAAACAGGATATCTTTACTATATGGCTAATAAATATAAGAGCTATATATGATTACATCATTTAAAAAGTACTATCAGTCATATATCATATAATTAGAGAGCATATGCATATGCCCAAATACAAATATCCAAGATATCCAAATAGAACGTTTTCACTATTATTTTGAGGTCTGTAATTCTAGCGATACTTGTAAGAAAGGTTCAAAGTTTGTCTGTGTGGGAGAGGTGAAAACAGACAGATAATCATCATCAATATTCTGATGAGAGTATACATAAAGATGATAAATTAGTCGATGAAATCAGCATCCAACGAATCATTCATCTTGGTTTGTTATGAGTCTAATATACAAGAGACAAGAGTTTTCGTTTAACACACCTCAGTTTTCGCAGATATGCTATGCGCTAAGGCTTATATCGAGACAAAGAACACTATACTCTAGATGCCTTAGCAGAGTACTGAAAGACGTGTCTTAACAAAGTGCGGTGCTTAGTTGGAGGTGTACCATCAGTGGTGGTCGAGGAGTCCGAGAGTTAGCTGACTACATCAAGGCAGACAGTCATACTTCTCTCGTTCGGGCAGAGAGGAGCTCATAAGAATCCTAGTTGCTCTTATTAAGATACTACATATGAGTTTGGAATTATTAATTGTAGAAAGATCTAAATAATATGAAACTCCTTTCTCAAAGATGGAATTGCGAGGACTACTTTGGAAAGAGGTTGGTGGGGTGCAAAAGCAGAGGTTGGGTTTGTCCATAGTCTCCCAATGAGTCACTTCCTGGTTACACAAGTTCTAGCTCTTCTTTCTACGGTCATACTTAATAAGTGGGTATAAAAACTATATAAAATTAAAGTACAGTATTCATATCCTTTAACTGCTATTCGAGGTTACTGTATTATGAAGTATAAACATTGGTATAAAGAATTGTAGATATGTAAACAATGCTATAAGCAGAAGTGTAAATATTTATTTCATAGTAGATAAATCTCATAAATATATTATACCATAAAGAAAAGCTTATAAATATCACTACATAAGATATGGTTATTAAGGTAATCTTTTCTACAAGATAAACTTTATCGTTGGGATTTAGTTGCTGAGAATATAGGTTTAGCCTGCGGTGCTGTATTCCTTAGCTTACCAAAAAAATCCGTAATTAGGTAATAATATTCAGAATCTAATGACCCAAGTAGTACTCGAGTGTATCATGATTATTGATTATAGCTTTAGAATATACTTTATTATATATCATTACATAATTATCGAGAGAATGATTTATTTCTTCATACCTATTACTAACTGAGATATGGGCTGTTCTGAAAAGTGTGTGAAGTCTCATCCATACTGGCCATAATTATCACTACTAATATAGAACTTATAGCATATCCTTGTATCGCGTCGAGCACCACTGCAATTTCCGCGGATAGATTGATTTTTAACGCTACACCAATTCCACCGCAGAGTGTCTTAGCGCGAGATAATGAGACAAATTCTATACAATATCACGCATAGTGCTTCTAACCATGCATGCAGCAGGGATATGATGAAATATCGCCGAACATAATCTGGCTATCCACATATGCCTCATATATGATGATATATGAACTGAATCTATTATAAACAAGTGTCACCGACTGAGTATGCAACTGAGGAAATGAATAGCTTATTATCTATGAGATGTAGCTAGGTATATTTGCCATTCTAATTGAGATAATAAGTAGAATTATATTATCATATTAATATATGAGCTATTAGCAACATTCGTTTAAACAATAGAGCATAGTCCATTATCACTTTAACACTTACTGTAAATTATGCACTTTAGTGATGTTCTACCATTACTTAGGTCTTGATTACCTATGGCTAGGTAAATAGTTGGTCCATTATAAATTCGCTGTAACTACTATTATATAGTAATACCTATCAGTCTACGCTATAATATATATAATATTACTAGTATAAATAATATATATAGTTACCTTTATATGTATCTATCTACTAACAGTAATTTATTAGAGCTGAGGTTAGATTTATCTGGTATCTTATAGTGGTTTAATTACAATATAATCATATTTATATACTACTATATATATTGAAATAATACAATGCTTTGGAGAGTATGTATAAAGATGACAAATGTAATGTAAGACGCAATATGAGTATACATTTATTTTTTTTATATACTTATATTTTCCTCAATATTGCTTGGACTCGTACTGAGGCTCTATATATATATATATAAGAAACGATTTTTGTCTGGCCCCCCGAAAAAAAATTTCTGGATACGCCCACTGTATACATATATATATATATATATATTATTTATATATAATATATATATATATATTATAATATATTATATATATAATATTATATATATATATATATATATATATATTATATAATATATATATAATATATATATATCTAATATATATATATTAGATAGTAATATATATAATATATATATATATATATAATGATATTATATATATAAATTTTCATCTAAAAAAAATATTTCTGAAAAAATTTATAACACAGGATCCGACTCTGACTTCGCTCCGTTCCGAATCTGGATCCGACTAGGTTTTTTTAAACTATTTGAAAATTATTCAAGTCTTCTGGCAATACATTTTTTCAACTAAAAAATATTCCTTTGAAAAAAATTTATAAACAGGATCCGGCTCCGTCTCCGACTCCGGATTCTGCTCCGGATCCGGATCCGGATCCATCTAAGGTTCCTGCACTATTTGAAAAATTGTTCAACACATCTTTTTCAATAAATTTTTCAACCTAAAAAAATATTTCATAAAAAAAATCATACCCAGGATCTTGTTCAGGACACGTCTTCTGGCAATACATTTTTCGCCTAAAAGATATTTTTTGGAAAAAAAATCTACCCAGGAATCTGGCGCCGGCTCGGCACGGTCCGACTTTGGCTGTCGGCTTCGGGTCTCGACTAAGAGTTTCTGCCATCTATTTGAAAAATTTTGCTCGCTCACTTCTATCAATAAATTTTTCAACAAAAAATATATATTTTTTCAAAAAAAATCATAACTCCGGCTCCGACTTCGACTCCGCTCCGAATCCGGATCCGATTAAGGATTCTACACTATTTGAAAATTGTGTTCAGCAAGTCTTCTGGAATAAATTTTTCATCTAAGAAAATTATCTCTTGAAAAAATTTTACCCAGGATCCGGCTCCGAAATCTGATACGGAATTCGATCCAAGATTCGACTAAGGTTTCTCGCACTATTTGAAAATTTGTTCTGTACGTTTTCTGGCATTAAATTTTTCACCTAAAAAAATATTTTTTAAAAAAAATTCCAATACGCAGGCTCGCTCCGGCTCCGGCTTCTGCTCCGGCTTCTGCTCCGGCTCCAACCATTCTTTCGGCTCCGGATCTTACTAAGGTTTCTGAACTTTTTGAAAATTGTTCAATCAAAAATGAATTTTGAAATGTACAATAAAGATATTTAAAAAAAAAAATTTCATGACCCAGGACCGGCTCCGGGCTCCGGCTCCGGCTACGGCTCCGATCCGACTAAGGTTTCTGAACTATTTGAAAGTTGTTCAGCACGGTCTCTATCAATAAAATTTTCAACCTAAAAATTTTTTCGCAAAAAAATCATACTCTGGCTCCGACTCCATCTCCGAATTTGAATCCGACTCCGGCTCCGACTCCGACTCCGGATTCGACTAAGGATTCTGCACTATTTGAAAATTGTTCAGCAAGTCTTCTTTGGCAATAAATTTTCATCTAGGAAAATTATTTTTTGAAAAAATTTATTTCACAGGATCCGTCTCCGAATTCGGATCCGGACCCCGACAAGGTTTCTGCACTATTTGAAAATTGTTCAGTAACGTCTTCTGCATTAAATTTTTCCACCTAAAAAAATATTATTTTTGAAAAATTCCCATACCGGCTCAGGCTCAGCTCCGCCTTCCGGCCCGGCTCCGACTTCACCTTCGGCTCCGGATCTGACTAAGGTTTTTGCACTATTTGAAAATTGTTCATCACGGTCTTTCTGGCAATAAATTTTTCATATAAAAAAATATTCTTGAAAAAAATTATACTATTGCACCGTCTCTGACTCTGGGCTTCGACTCCGGCTCCGACTCCGGATCCAGATCCGATACTAAGGATTCTGCACTAATTTGAAACCTGTTCAGCACGTCTTCTGGCAACAAATTTTCTCATCTAAAAAAACAATTTCTTGAAC
>JABUQX010018702.1:10000-20000 GCA_015478945.1 Trachelipus rathkii
TTGCTACGCGCCTCACTCCCAATCTGGGGAAAGGAGGTTAATAATAATAATAATAATAATAATAATAATAATAATAATAATAATAATAATAATAATAAGAAAATGAAAATAGCTTCATCCATTTGAAAAGAAAATTTAACAAGATTGTACTTTTCCAATTGAAAAATATGAATACCATTTTTTAATCAATAATTTAATAACGAATTTAAAAAAATATATATTTTTAACTGAAAAATAATAATAATAATAATAATAATAATAATAATAATAATAATAATAATAATAATAATAATAATAATAATAATAATAATAATAATAATAATAATAATAATAATAATAATAATTATTTAAAGGATTTGTGAAAGAAATATTGAAAATAAACTTTCTGAATATAAGTTTTGTGTTCGTGAATAAAGAATTAATTTATTTACCGGTAATTGTGTGGAAGACGAAGAAATTTTGGAAACTTAATTATTAGTAACTGAAAAATTTTGATGTATTCGTTTATATGATGAGATGGAAATCAAGAGAAAGAGTTGAACAATTCAATGATGAATTCCTTTATATATCTTTAAAAATTCATAAAGAACGAAAAATGTATTCTACCAAATTGAATGATGGTTAACATTTGTAAAGGTTAGTTCTACAAAAGATTGAAATGGTTATTTACTTATAAAAAATTTTTATATAAGTAAATAATGTTAATGATAAAAAGAAAAAAGACTATATAATGAAGGTGAAACAGGGATTGCATTCAGAAGGATTTATTAAGATGCCGAAAGTAGGAGAGGTAAACATAGTGTACAAGATTAGTTGTAGCCCTTGAATCTGAAGACTTCTCGAAACCTGAAGCTGCAGCCAAAAGTTATTAAAATACTGCCTTTATAAAATAGAGTAAACTATGCTTAAAAATTAGAGAAATTGCACGACAGAGTAGATTGAGGAATATTGGATGCTATAAAAATCTGGTGAATGGTTACCATCTGAAAGCAAGGAAATAACTTATAATTCTTTTATTATTATTATTATTATTATTATTATTATTATTATTATTATTATTATTATTATGATTATGATTATGATTATGATATGAAATTATTATTATGATTATGATTATAATAATTATTATTATTATTATTATTATTATTATTATTATTATTTATTATTATTATTATTATTATTATTATTATTATTATTATTATTATTATTATTATTATTATTATTATTATTATTATTATTATTATTATTATTATTATTATTATTTATTAATCAGCCAAACGCATGTTCTATCATGAACATATTTGTAAATGACTCATAAACTCTTTATTGAAACTTCCTAGTTTGCGAATAAATATAATTGAATTATTATTATTATTATTATTATTATTATTATTATTATTATTATTATTATTATTATTTGTAAATAAATATATCACGTGTTTATAAATATAACCAAAATGACGAGTCTTTATATTACCTAAGGAACAAGGTTCGAATTATTTGAGGAAAAATAAGTCTAAAAATTATTTTATTATGTTATTTAAATTTTACATGACTTTGTTAATGTTAAACAGTTTAAAAGAAAGTAAAATTGGGAATATATATATAAATATATATAAATTATAGTATTATATATATATATTATATATATATATATATATATATATATTATATATATTTATTATATATATATATATATATATATATATATATATATATATATATATATGTGTGTGTGTGTGTGAGGGGGATGTTTGTTTAAATATTTATTGCATTGACATTGTTTTGATTTATTTCCAAAGGTTTTCTTCGTTCGCGCCTTTCGGGAAGCACTGAACGAAACAAGTGATTGGCGGGACAGCACGAAGTTGATCGCCGAAACACTCTCCACCTCAGTTGTTCAAGAAACGCACAACCTCATAAAAGAAATTAAAGACGAGAGGAAAAAGGTACTTTGAGGTTCATTTCAAAACTTCGAATTTAATATTATTATGTCATATATATATTATATATATAATATATATATATATTATATATATATATATTCTTATATATATTATATATATATTATATATATATTATATATATATATATATTACTATATAATTATATAATATATATATATATAATATTATAATTATATATATTATATATTATATATAATATATATATATATATATATGATCACTTCCTTCAAGAATATAAATTCAAAGTTAAAAAACTTTAATACGATCATTCTAACGGACTCTATGCCTGACCTGCTGCGGTGACAATATCTCGAGGTTGTCTGTTACTCGTAGGAAGGGAGCGGGAGGCTGCAAAGTAAAGTATATATGCCTTTTATTTTCCCTTCATTTCCCCACAGATGGAATTAGGATGAGTAACATGCACGAAAATAGGAAAACTAAGTAGGAAGAGCATGACGTAAGTCGAAACAAAAGCCCTCCTCCACACCTTTCCTTCATACCCTTATGTGAGAACACGTCGCAACCGCAAAAAAAAATCCACCCTTGGGCTTCACAGACCCTCACTGTGGTATCTCATCAGCGTAGGGTTTATCTCCTGGGCCAGGTCCAGAACCATACCATTCCCCTCACAAAACCTTCCATTCACTAATATTATGCACCTTTCTTCTCGCCTCTGCCAAACTCATTCATTTCTTTTCAGACACTCCATTAGTGACTCAATCCACTTTTTCTTCGGTCTCCTAGCACACTCACCACTATTCACCCACGAAACAAAACAACCCACTATCATCCATCCTTTCCATATGACCAAACCATCTTAATGCACTCTTTTATTCTTTCATTTACGCCTTTCTTCATACCACACAACTCTAACCTATTCATTCCTCATTTTCTCAATTTTTTTTCTCACTTAACACACCTCTAAGATTATCATCTGATTAGATTGCACATTAGATCTATACCTCTTTTCACACCATAGTTTCATTACTATTCATTAACATCAATACGGTCATGTGGAACCCTAGCGCATTCAAGACTTAATCCCTTTACATTCACCAATGATTTAATTGCACCAGCCTCCTTCCAACTATTCACAATTTTCCTACTACACTGCATCATTCGTTCCCATTTCATCCAGCATTTAGAATAAATATTTAATCTCGGATACTTGTGCCAATTGCTTACTATCCAATATGATTTCAAACCGTGGACTCTCCTCACCACTACCATCACCTTATTCTTAAATTTCTTATCTACATTTACTTTCAAATCCCTCTACCAATCTTCTAATATTTTCTTCAATTCGCACACAAAAACAAATTATCAGGATAAATAAGCAGGGCACCTTCCACTCTCTTCCATTATCCATCAGTCTTAACACCTTCCCCTTCTACCACTACCTCTTATTCTTTCATAATCCCATAGATATACAAGTTAAATAGCAATGGAGACGTAACACATTCCTGCCTAACTCCACTATTTATGTTAAAACATTCACCTTCCTCACCAATTAATTCTTACACACTATTCACTATCGACATTAAGACATTAATCGAGGGTGCATTAAGATGGTTTGGTCATATGGAATGGAAAGGATGAATGATAGTCGGTTGGTTAAGCGGATGTATAGTGGTTGAATGTGCTGGGAATCGACCGGCTGGGAGACCGAAGAAAAAGTGGATTGAGTCAGGAAAGGAATTAGAGTTTGGCAGAGGCGATAAGAAAGGTGCATAATAGATAATAGGAGAGAATGGTGGCGAGGATTCGTCGCAGCCTGTGAAAAAAAATAAAAAAAAATTCAAAAAAAGAAAAAGAACAAAAATACAAAAAAGAATAAAAACAAAAATAAAAAGAAACTTAACAAGAGTTGCCTGTTTTGGTAAAAGATTATACAACTAAAAAAGAAAAATAAATACGTAAAATAGAAAAAATTATAAACTGAATTTGCCTTTTTTTTTTTTTTTTTTTTTTTTTTTTTTTTTTTTTTTTTTTTTTTTTTTTTACTGCGACGAGCTCTCACTTAAGGGTATGGATTTGATGGTAGGGGGCCCTCCTTTCTTGCACTTATACTTAATTATCCTAATTATTATTATTTATTTATATTATTATTATTATTATTATTATTATTTTTATTATTATTTTATTATCATTCTTCCTTCATCCTCCCCAAGACTGGGGTAAAGGTGCGTGACTGCACGGAAAAGAAAGTAGTAGAAGAATATGACACAAGTCGAAAGAAAAGCCCAGCCTTACCGCCCCCTCTATCCCTATTAGTGAGAGAACTCGCGGCAGTCAGAAAATCCACCCTAGAGCTTTCACGGGACGCGACGGAACCCTCACTATGGCTATATCGTCAAGTGTAGGGTTCATCCCCTGGCCCAGGTGGGCCACAACCTTACCCCCTCACAAAACCCCCCCCATTCACCCCTATTATGCACCTTTATTCTCGCCTCTGCCAAACTCACACCTTTCTCCTTCAGACATTCGTTCCACTGACTCAATCCATTTTTCTTCGGTCTCCCCAGCCGGTCGATTGCCAACACACTCACCACTATACAGCCGCTTAACCAACCGACTGTCATTATCTTTTTCCATATGACCTAATCATCTTGAGATTCTTTCAATTTATCCTCTCATTCCCTCATTCTATATACCAACATACTCTCTAATACGTTACATTCCTCATTTTATCAATTTTTTTTCACACTAACACGCCCTTAGATTGTCTATCTGAATACGTTGAACTTTGATCTATAGCCTCTTTATTTCAGACCAATAGTCTCACTACCTTCTAATACATTAACAGGTAATTAACATACCCTCTGTAGACCCTAGCGGCACTCAGACTTAGTTCCTTTCGAAGTTTACGTCCACCAACGATGTATTGCCCAGCCACTTCCTGCCATTTTTACAACTTTCCTACTACACTCTGCATCATCCGTTCCCTTTTCATCCATATATCCTAAATATTTAAACTCAGACACTTGTTCCAGCTGCTCACCATCTAACATAAATTCACACCGAGGACTGTCCTCACTTACAACCATAACCTTACTCTTATCTATGTTTACTTTCAAACCCCTCCTTTTACACTCCCTGCCAAATCTCTCTACCAATCCTCTCAAACTCTCTTCAGATTCCCCACACAAAACCAAATCATTATCATTATTATTATTATTATTATTATTATTATTATTATTGTTATTATTATTATTATTATTATTATTATTATTATTATTATTATTATCCTTTGAAATATCATGTCTTACAAGTTTTTATTTTTCAGTATCTCTCGGAAGGAAATAAACTACAACAACAACTTCAACACTCTTTACAGCAACTTGAAAAAGCCAAAAAGAATTACGAGAAGGCCTTTAAGGAAGCGGAAAAGGTATTCTAATCTTTCCTCTTTCTTTTTTAACTGCCACTCGAGGCCGGACATAATTATGGTCCGGGTTTATGTATCTTAAATGCACCCGATTGTTTCATTACAAATGAATGTCAGTTGTCAATAAATGTCAATTTACGAATATCTTATAAGACATTGTTAAATTTATTTTTCTCATATAATAGAGGCTACTGTATGTACTTAAATTTGATGATTGTATTTGAATATATTGAAGAAAGTATAGACTTCGTAACCGGGAAGATTGTTAAAGCCTAAATCTCCATACCTAAATTAGTATCTCCTTGCTTCTACTCTCTTGTGTTGAAGTATCTTGATAATTTTTTTTTTTTTTTTTTTTTTTTTTTTTTTTTTTTTTCTTTTTTCACCATTACTCGCCTCCTATTCAGGGAGGGGGTGTTGCACACTAAAATTTCACCCGCTAGCGTAAATTACGCAGATGAGCACAGACGCAGGCTTTAAAGTGAGGGAGATTAAATTCAGCAGTAAACACTTCTCTAATGAAGGCTACTGTACTATATTAATCTTATTAAGTACCACTGTACTAAATTAATCTGACTGTTGATATATGTAATTTTTATGAGTTGTAATGTCAAAACCTCGTTACCTAAATTTGTACCTCCTGACCTCCACTCCTATCTTAATAGTATTTTCAACCCATTTTGTCATATCTTTATCAAATTTTTTTTCTTATTTGAAAGGCCCAAGAGAACTATGATAAGGCTTACGCGGATTTACACCTTTCAAGAGCGGAAGTGGAGAAACAACGAATGAATTCTTCCATTAAATGTCAACAGTGCGACGATCAGAAAAACGAATACGCTAATCAGTTACAAAAAACAAATCAGTTACAAGTAGGCATTTTATTATTATTATTATTATTATTATTATTATTATTATTATTATTATTATTATTATTATTATTTTATTTATTATTATTATTTTCATTATTTCCATTATTTTCATTATTTTCATTATTATTATTATTATTATTATTATTATTATTATTATTATTATTATTATTATTATTATTATTATTATTATTATTATTATTGCTCATTATCCAATTACCTCCCTTATCCTTACCTCTTCTATCCGAGCGCTTATAAACGCGGCGTTTCCGATGCCTCCCACCAGTTGATTGGATCAATGAATAGAACATTGTTCCATCTATATGAGTTCTTTAAACTTTCCTCATTGACTTAATCAAGCGTCGTGTTTTAAGCGCTCCGATAGAAGGGTGCCTTAAACAAAATAATATGAATATATAACACACTAATTAATGATAAAATAATATAAAATAATAAGCAGCGTAAGTAGTACTAGAATCTGAGAGCTCAACGAGGTAAATGAATTTGTTATTTGAATCTGTCCCAGTCAACAGAAGCAAAAGGGATTTAAAGTGTCTGTAGGGGTGCTCAGTTTTTTTTTTTTTAAATATAAGTTGTATTGAATAATAATAATATTAATAATGCGATGAATTGTGGTAATATCACCCCAAATAAGAATGGGCCGGGAGTAAAAAAATAAAGTAATTAGAATTTGGCTAAGTAACACTTGATGCCAAAGGTATTAACTTAACGATCGTCAATTTCTACGAATTTAATTTTATGAAAACAAATTATTTTTGTTTTAAAAGAAAAAAAGTTACCTCGTAGTTATTATTTGGTGCCCTTTTTGTATCTTGATTTGTATTAGAGCAATACTATTAAGTAGTTTAATATTGCTATCTACAAAAATATTATTTAAGTATGAAAATTTTGAGTAGTAGAATATATGTTAAAAATATAGCTAAATTCTCATTCCATGTTTTGTTAAAATGTAGAGTTAAATTAGTTATTTATTTCCATGATGTAAATATTTATTAAAAACAGTTTATTCCTTTGCCTCACATTCTGTATTGGTTATATAAAGTAAATTTTCACAAGGGATGTGACCAGTGTTGACAATTTAGTGCCTTTTGCACTAAAACTAGTGTTTTTCTCGTTAATTTAGCGTTACAAATGTGCACAACACGCGCTATTTTATGCTTTTACTATGACAGATATCTTACTTTGGGAAAGGTCACTATATATTAACTTTTTTTTTCTTCTAAACGTAGCATTCGCATTACTCAACGCTGATGCCAGGAATATTCCAAAGCCTTCAGGAGTTGGACGAGAAAAGGATACAGCAGTTCCAGGCATTGTTGAAGAAGGGTGTCGATTCCCACAAAGCTGTCTTACCCATCATCATCAAATGTCTAGACGGCATCGTAACAGCCGCAGACTCCATACAGGAGGAGAAAGTAAGATTATTATTATTTATTTTATTATTATTATTATTATTATTATTATTATTATTATTATTATTATTATTATTATTATTATTATTATTATTATTATTATTATTATGTGGTTCACCAATATATTTATAAATTTGAAATTTATTTTTTGGAAAATTTTTTAAATATTTTGTTACTTCAGATTTTATTTTTTTCCTCTTCAAAATAGATTGTATTATTATTATTATTATTATTATTATTATTATTATTATTATTATTATTATTATTTTTTTTTTTTTTTTTTTTTTTTACTATTACTATTATTTATTTTTTATTAATTCTCCTGAGTTGTTTTCTCAAATTTGTTCAGTCTCTCAAAAATATGAAGTATTTTAATTATATTCATTTTCTTTCACATATTCATTTTATTGAGTTTGCCTAAGTTGAAAAAATAAATGAAAATCAATAATTTGTAAAAAGTGACAGGGTCCAGAACAAATACCTACAACAGTTCATTGATATACAATCTAACTTAACATAACCTAACCTAACCTAATCTAACCTAACCTAACCTAACCTATTTACATAAATATGTATGCCAGTGAATTGTTGTTAGTATTCACGCCGGCACTCAAGGTGCAGTGATCGGAAATTGTAATTAACGCTCATTTATTTGTCCAAAATTATAAAATAGACGAAAACTTAATAATACAATGAGTCCTTTGAAGAAAAGTTTGGAAAACTTAGAGAGATTATTACCTATAATAATGTTTTAGATTCTTATATTGAAAATTAAACAAATTATTAATTCATTTTAAAGTTTATGAAGATTTATAACGAAATTCCTTTTGGTTACAAAGGATAACGAAATGCTGTTATTAAGAAAGGGAGGCTTGATTGACCATAACCAGGACTACTACGATGTCGTTGATTTATTTATTTATTTTATTTATTTTATTTTATTTTATTTTTTTCTTTTCTTTTCTCCAACACTTTACTCCAGTTCCATTAATTTAACAAACTTGACTCCGACTCCGCCTCTACCATCTATTTTAAAATTTCACGACTCCAGCTTAATCATAAATTATACTGTTCTGCCGCATCTAGACCCATTTATGGTATAAATTAAAAAAAAATAAAAATACTATCCAGCTCCACCCAAAAATATATGCTCCGGCTCTGACTCGGACCGTAAAATTTCTTTTCCTCGTGTTCGGGTTCCGCGACCATAACAAAAAAAGTTATTTCATTCATAGATTTCCATGATTTTAATAGCTTGGAAGAGGTTAGATTAATTACGTTTATCCTTTGTAATTTTTTCAGGATTCACAACTGGTAATCGAGAAATATAAATCTGGTTTTACTCCGCCCGTAGACATACCTTTTGACGACCTAAGCTCTGCAAAACAAAACGATGGTGAAACCACTCCAGTGCCACACCCTCCAATGAGGCAAGATACGATAAAAGGTACAATTTCAGCATCGAAGTTAAGGAAACGTGTTGGCCTTTTTGGTATATTTAGTTCAAATAAGGTGAGTTGTTGTTTGTGTTGTTATTATTATTATTATTATTATTATTATTATTATTATTATTATTATTATTATTATTATTATTATTATTATTATTATTATTTATTCAGAATATTACTTATTAAAAGCTTAGATGGTACTTAATGTTTTGCATGATTTTTAAATGAACTTTGGAAGTGGGTACTCAAAAGATCGTAATCCGAGTGTTCAGTTGTAAGTAAGTAATGGGTACTCAAAATATTGGAACTTGCTTATTGGTTCAGGTTTAATATCATACAAGCACAAAGTTCAGGTTGATGTTTTAATGTGAAATGCAAAATATAAAATATATTTTTTTTATTTTAAATACTTATCCTCATTCTTTAAAAAATCTATCATACTTCTTTATGTAAATGTACCTTAAAAAATATACTTTTATCATAACAAGTATGGTTTTTACTTTCATTTTCATTGGTAAATTTTTCTCCCTTTTTTTTTTAATTAAAAAAAATCTATGGAATGTTTTGTGGATTGAATGATATCTTCTGCCTCTCTGGAATCTCTTTATCGTAAGTAATTAGGAAAATGCTTTGGTATTGCTTTCACAACTTGCGCTTAGAGCTGATTAATTATTATAATTTTTACTATTATGTTATTTTTAATTGCATGCTTCGCTTTTCAGTTTTATTCTAACTGAATTTGAAACGCACCTATTACATTTTCATTTGTGCGTATGAATCTATTCAATGAGAAAAATTATTTTATTAATGGAATAGATGGCAACTGTTTATTATCTCTTTTCTTAGAAAATATGGAATTTTATAAATATCTCCATTTTATTTCTTTTACATATTT
>JABUQX010018702.1:32500-35000 GCA_015478945.1 Trachelipus rathkii
TACTATGATGAAGAAGACCAGGTTTTTCAACAATGAGGAGGGCAGGAAACCCAAAATCGCCTCCCCTCCAGATCCCAAAATCACAAGAGAATTCAGAAAATATTTATAACAGTTCCACCACACACATTAATATGTTATCATGTAGAGATAACACCGCAAACCCATTCTCTTTCAGGTTAAGGGACACTCCTGAGGATAATGTGTTACCATCAGGGGGTGTTTTAAATTTAAAGGACACTCCTGATGATGATGTGTCGCCATCAGAGGGTGTTATTAATGTTAATACATTGGATTTGGTCAAAACTCAATTTGATTGAAGATAATCAGAACCCCATTAGTTCTCATTATCTTCACCATTCATATACTAATAATTTTCCGAACCACATTGGTTCCACTTTTTCTAAAAAAATTTGTAGATAGGGATTATATTAAAATTAATATGAATTTCAGGAAAATTTAGGGCTGGAAACATGTCACAGGGATTCATTCCCATACCACGAAAATAGTAAAAATAGAAATGTAGTCATGACGTATAGTCAAAGAGGCGAAGCAAATGCCTATATAACAAATAGAAAACAAAATGCCGGCGAAACAAATGCCGATATAAAAAACGGAATAGTAAACATGATCAAGTTAAAAACTTCCAAAGCGAACGAAAAGGTTAGTAGAATATGCAAAAGAAACATGACGTACGTTCAAATAGACATGGCAAACGCAGATACCGAAACAGGAAAAGTAGATAGAACAGAGATATAAGTACTAGTAGAGGCAGTACACAATCCTATACCGAAATAGGAAAATTAGCAAATATGGGAAAGGTATGTAGCGCAGAAGTAGTAAATATTGGAAAAGTATGTAGCGCAGATGTAGTAATTTGGGAAAAGCATGTAGCGCAGAAGTAGTAAATATGGAAAAAACATGTAGCGCAGAATTATTAAACAAATTAGACATGACTGAGTCTAAAAACATTCAGGCACATATGTTTACCGGAAACAGGAAAGTTAATAGAACTGACGTAATAAGTTGGGAAAATAGCCGAACTCACAAATCTGATATATATTTTTTGGTAATTCTCCTAATATTAACACTTTTTGGTTCAACCAAACACAAAAAATGAGTTAAATTCTCTCTACCTCTCAGCATGTTCTTTCTGCTCCTCCTGCATGTCTTCTTAATTCCAATTTATCACATGTTCAAAGAAAAGTACAGGATTTATTATTTGAATTTCATAGCACAAATTCTTTCTCAGATTTGATAAAAAATTTCAATCATTCTCCACCCTTAACTTTTGTCCCAGAGCTTTTCTCTAATCCTTCGCATAATTTTTCACAAGGTATTCTCCCTAACCCCCTAAAGTTCTCTCAGAACCTTTAATATCCTTTAATGAAGCAACTTTAACCCCTTCTCAGCCAAAACCTGAATCGGTCCATAGACCTTCACACAACAAACCTTTTGAATTCCTCAAACATCTTTTAAATCTCATCATTTTTCAAAGCTTAGCACAGATCAAATCCACATTCCTACTCTCACCACAACTCAAAGCCCAGCGCATAACGGGTATCATTCTTCCCTAACTCCAAAAGAGCCAATCCATTATCCTACTTTCACCTCAGATCACAAACTTTTAACGCACTCTACACCAGAATTAACTTTTTCTTCAACTTTTACAAATGATACTTCCATACTCGTGAATGAAAACAGCAACTCTCAACCTTTAATTGGACCTGCTTATTTCTTACAAACTGATATCACTTTCAATAGCCATACATTGCGCAACAAACGTTTTCTGTTAGACTCGGGCAGTAACAGCTCGCTCGCGAGACACTCTCTTATCTCAGAAATAGAAAACAAATTTTCCACAAACATACCTCTCACTAAATCTCCCATTACTCTTAAATCAATCACTGGTGATATATTCGCACAATTATTTACAACCATTTTGTATGTTCATTTAAATCACAAAGTTTTCCCAATTAATTTCATTGTTATAGATGGCAATCTCTGTGGTTTCAATTCAGATTTTCTCTTGGGAACCAATTTCCTCACTAATCCAAATATACGTTTCCAAACCCCAAAATAAACCCTCTGTTATCTCCGACTCTGAGTACATCTCAGTGCCTCTCATTCCAGTATATCCCCAAAAGAATGTTCCTAACGACACACAAATAAATCATAACTCATCTTTACCACTTTATTCTCAAGAAACAAGCTTTGTAAACAATTTGATGATAGATACTGACACCCATTATAATCTATCCATCATAGAAAATGTAACTCTTCATCCTTATTCTAAGACCACTCTCCCTGTAACAGTACGTTCTCCTGCAAACACTCCTCTTCCGGATCACCTCATTCTCAGTTCTGAAAACTCATATCTTCACAACTGTCTCTTCATAGGCATGGTTTAAGTTCTTCTAATAAAGGTCATGTCCTTTTGGACATTATTAATATGTCGGCCACGCCACATACTTTACAAACAAACACCTTTTTAACGAAAGCA
>JABUQX010018702.1:40000-46467 GCA_015478945.1 Trachelipus rathkii
CTTAGCGGAAAGAGAAATGTCGAAGATTGCAAATCATCTCCGATATTATGTGAATTCTTACCATAATGACTGGGGAAAGCTTATCCTTTTAAACCCAGATAGCAATCAACTCTACATTTAATTCCGCAATTGGTTGCACTCCTCATTTCCTCCTTTATACATACAACATAAGACTCCCCTGGGATCTTTCAAATTATATCTCTCCTTTCACCAAAGGCTCTGAGCCCCAAAAACACATCAACTATTATGTTGATGAGTTGGCTGAAAGAGCTAATCTCATTCAAGATCAAGCTAGACAATACCTTCAGGAAGAAACAACAAAGCAAATGGAAAAAAAAAAAAAAAGAAATGAGCTAATCTCATTCAAGATCAAGCTAGACAATACCTTCAGGAAGAAACAACAAAGCAAATGGAAAGGAAACATAAAAGTTCTTCCGTACCCATCAAAGTTGGTGATTATGTACATATTTTGGATGTGAAAAAGCCACATCAATCCCCTAAACTATTTCCGAAATGGACAGGTCCATTTCAAGTGAATCAACTTGTACATTTCAACAAATTGCTTTTACAATGTTTACAAACATCAAAAACATTTATTGTCCATAGAGACAACATAAAGATTTAAAAATTATCACCCCAAAATGTGCTAATTTCCAAAATAGAGACATTTCACCTCAGGAAAGATCAACACCTTCCCCACCTCCTTCGCATGCTCATTTACCTCCTCCAACTCCTAATTTCCTTTTCTCACCTTCCCCTCCGAAAAGACTCACTTTCAGAGGATTTCCTACTACCTCACCTCCAAAATTATCCTTCGACTATCTTCAATCACCACCCCAGCCTTCGGCATCTGAAATTCATACTCCCTCACCACCTAGGTTACCCCCAAAATCTTATATCCAGAAACCACCTATCCTACACCCACCTCCTCCTCCTCCTCAAGAACCAATAACCCCTCCATCAAGATCCCAAAGTCTTCCTACACAAGACACTTTCCACAACTTCCCATAACAACACCTAGGAATATCTCCTCTCCATCTCCACCAGACATTAGATCACAGGACCCTTCTTATGTTCCCAATTTTCCTATGATAACAACCAACATCTCCCATCCTATGTCCCTAAGAAATAGTCAACAAGGTACCATAATGAGAGGTACCAGAGAATACCTCCTTCCCCCAAAACAAAACATCCCTCCAGGTAAATGTTTTCCACAACCCAGACCTCCAAAACCATAAGTAGTTTTTTTTTTTTAATTTTCTTTTATAGTGCCGCGGGGAGAACCCATTACACATTTATATCAATGTCTAAGTAGAAAAACATCTTAGAAATAGAACATTTCAAACATGTCATAAAAAGAAACTGTATATACACTTTCAATTAATACCAAGAAAAAGAAAATTTTTACAATAGTTTAATATCAAATATCCTTAACTTCATATTAACATCATATTAAAAACATCTCACAAGAACCATTTCTCATAAAGCTTTATATATTCCTTCACAGACAACATGATCACCATCTGGATTCTATTCCAACTATTGTCAACAACAACCATTGATCTGCAAAAAGGAAATACAATATCAAATTACGAAATACACCCAGGATTCATATTGAAACAGGCAGGAAAAACAAGATTCATAACAAGTTATCTAGAAAAAAATACAGATTTAAAATGTCCACAAGAATTAAATGAGAAAGTAAAAGAAATTGAGTCAAAACATATATCTAACAACATCCTATATACCATACTTACAACAAAGATTTAAAAATAGATTTTACACAACCGCAACCCCCTTTCACCGGACTTAAAATATATAAATTCACTATTGCTTGAAAACCAAAAACAATTCAATATCTTTTCAAAAGACCCTTGGATATTATCCCATTCAAAAGTTCAACCACCAGTTAACCCAACGAGATTAAAGAGAGGGCTCATGAACGTGGGAAGAACAGCTTTGCAATACCTATTCGGCACAGCCACCATGACCGACATACAAAAGCTTAATATCAAAATAAACCTCCTACAAGATACTAGAACCCACATTTACAAGCTAAATGAACAGGTACACAAAAACACTAGCACATTAATAGACATAAAGGAAAATCTAATAGTTTTAACAAAGTACCTAAATTCTTCCATCTCTTCTATAGAACTACACCGAGAAATCTTAAAGCTAAATATATATACCTAAACCTAGAAAAAGTAATCTCAGACAACATACACAACCTTATCATGACAGTACAAAACATTTGGACAACAGCCAAATAACACAACACTCCCTTAAATTTATATTCTTATGATATCATGCATGAACTCATCAGAAATAATAATCAAATTTTACAGCATCAACCCATAATACCACTTACGCATAAAACCTTCTATAAGTTTTTATCTTTTTCCTGGTCATACATCAACGAAGATAATCCTTACATTCTCTCCACTATCATCTCTTTTTCCGAAGACTCCCTATAAAGTTTACAACATAATTCCATTTCCCACTCCATTCAATGCAACCTATCCAAGAATCATATTACACAACCTATATCCTTACTATCTTTTCAACCACAAAACTCTAAAATACGCCTATAGTAAAAGCCTTTCTGAAGACCTTTGCGAACACTCCGATTCAAATTACATCTGTTTCCCTTCAAACCCTATCCAGTCAATCAATTACCAGAACTGCATCTTATCGGCAATATACTAGGAACCAACACCACTCTTTGCAACTATAACCCATATCCTTATACATTACCCTATACTCTTAAAGTTGGAAACCAAACCTCACTCTCTTTTCCTTCTCCTATAGTAGCATCCATTTCTTGTCCCGGAAAGCAACCCAAACTAATCACTAGTGCTTTATTTTATCTCCCTCAGGCTGTACACTGGTATCAGACAAATACTTATTCAAATATCCTCCCCACTCATCTTTACAAACCAGTTGGATTTCAAAGGAATTACATCTTCCTGAATACTTCGATATAAATCATGATTTCATCATTAATGTAACTTCCTTAACTTCCAAGTTAAAATTGAAACTCCTACATTCGTATTGGGATACCTCATTAGATACCATAAACCAAACCTTACAGATCCATGAAATAATTAATATACACACACTCTCTCTCTCCTTGTCCAGTTTTTCCATTGATGTAGCAATTTTGGGCACCTTAGCAGTCATATATGTTTAAAACAAATTCCGTCCAACCCAGGTGAACTCTGCGGTTCCACCTTCAGTTCCGAATATCCAGTACAAAGTAGTTCAACGACTACCGATACCAGAACCAAAACCCCCACCAAACACTTACCCTGCCTTGGAGCACACTTATTCGAATCCACATCTAACAACTTTTAAGTAAATAAGACCCATCTTTTCTTTCCCCTGACAAAAGAACTCTTTAACATAATAATTCCTATGTTAAAACATCAGAGGAAAGAAAGAGAAAATTTTATTTCTCTCTCTTTCCCATCATCTCAATTTTACTTTTACCTCTTTAAAATTTCGACCTCATGTATTTTTTTATTTTTTTCTATTACGTTGTTGGGGTTGCTGTCGCAGCAGCTCCAGGCCCACCCTATATATTCAGACCCATCCTAAATATATACATGGTGTTTTCATTTATTATTATATTATTATTTTTTCTTGATGCACTTATTAATCTTAACTGTTTTTCTCCAACCTACTAATTCTCCATCTTTAGGCATATGATAAATGTAGTTAGGCATTTCACAGCTGTATATATATTGTACATATTGTGTGGTTCTTATACCCATTTTTCCACACCACATTATCGTGACAACGATTCTCCTTTGTTGAAAAAGGAAACATATCTTGGAAAAGTAGGACTTATTATTTTATGTTGACTTTCGATTATAGCTTTCTTATTGTTCTAGATATGTGTGCATGCTCCATCGTTGTATGTCGTGGCTTTTTACCTACCTTTTTACTCTTACCAGATTCAGAGCAGAGTCACCAGTCCCGCTCTTCAAGACTCTTCAGTAAACCCTAACGGAGAGATTGTTTTCTTAATCCGGGTCTTCTTTCCATTAACTCTCCCTAACAACGTTTCTAATGGCGCTGATTTTTTTTAACCACGTGAGTTCCCGGTTGCACCCCACACACAATCTCACCCAATTTTAATTTGATTTTTAATTTATTTTATATCTTGAATATCTCACAAAAAAACACCTTTATAACGTTACTTATTCTTCGAAGGATTTCAATTTACTTCAAGCATTCGACATAACAACCAAAATTTATTTCTTTTATATCAGATAGAATCATTTGAAACTTCCAATTATCTCCCCCCAGTAGGACTCACAGTACACTCCCCAAAATTTATTCAGAAGCGTAGGAATATATTTACTAACATTATATTTCTTTTATCAATATTCCTGCACAAAAACATAGAATTAAATGAAATTTATTTCTTTAAAATTTAATATACTTTATTTCGCATAATACTTTCCCCTTTTTAAACCCAGACAGTTTCTTTGGTTCTTAGGAAATTCCATCTCTCCCGAACTACTTTAGTCCGCACTCTCTTTTCTCCCCCTCCTCATTTTCATCTCACCGACCGCATGGAATTTGCAGCCATTATTATTTTTTCCCGTGTATACCTAACTTGTGATACTAAATCTTTTGTTCGTAACGATATTTCTGTCACGTATAATAGTGATCCAAATAAATAAATGCAGCAGATGAGCGTTTGATTGAATAACCCAATAAGGCCTTAACAGTTTATTATTCAGCCCTGACCGAAAAAGTGTTAAATAAATATATTATATATATATATATATATATAATATATATATATATATATATATATATATATATATATATATATATATATATATATATATATATTATATATATATTATATTATATATATATATTATATATATATATACTATATATATATATATATATATATATATATATATATATATTATATATATATATATATATATATTATAAATATATATATATATATAGTATATATATAATATAAATATATATTATATATATATATATATATATATATATATATATATATATATACATTTTATATACGTATATATTTATATATATATACCTATATATAAATATATATACTATATATATATATATATATATATTATATATACCATCAGCCCCTTTAAGTATTGTCTTGTTGTATGTAGGTTGTCCCCAGTTTTTTCCCTTTCACAGCCCTTTGTGCTATCCGGTGCCTTCTCCCGCATGGGTTTCAGCTCACATCACGCTTCTTCCCCGTGGATGAGGGTACAGGAGAAAAACCGGTCCTTTAGCTCTTCTTTGACCCGGCCACAAACTGTAGGGAACCTGAGCCTCAGTTAGCCACTGAGGAGGCTGTTCTGCACTTTGTATAATCTCGGGCCTTACGTGAAGATATAAGGTGCCGTGTGGTACACGGAGGGTAAACCGGAGTGGAGTTCCGGGAGGATCTTCACGAGGCCACATCCACAGCCACCCTACGGGGTGGGGTCCAGGAGGTTGTGTGGGTATCTGGCCTGCGACCTGTTGTGGGGAGAAAGATTACCCTTCCTTATGAATTAAACGTCTTTCCAGCCCATCCTGTTATTTACTTTTATGTTTTATTGTTCATCCATGAAGACGAAGTTTGTGGTTAAATCGTTTTTTATGGAAAAGTCTAATTAATAAAGAAAATACGTTACTAAATCAAGGAGAGCTTAATAACAACAATTACCGTCCATCGGGTTTCCAGCCTGACCCAGCCTGACCCAACCTCGGTCCCTCTGGGAATGTCAGCTGATACATCATTCCCCGATATTTTGCTTATTGCGATCCACTACCTCCAAAGCTTCTTACTCGAGCAAGACCATTCTTACTTAGCGCATGCACTTGGAAGAAAGCTTTAGGATTTTGAAGACCCTCCAGTTACATTAATGAGAAATGGGTCCCTTCTCGTTCAAGCTACTAACCGGAATCAAAGTTCTATTTTGTCATCCTTAACATCTCTCGGAAACATTCCTCTTATTTCTACTCCTGATGAAATAATTAAAAAAAAACCAAAACCATTTTATTTTAATTTTTTTTAAAGCATAATATATTCTTTTGAACAGAAAGACGAAGAAACTGCTGTCATTTTAAGAAATCTCCAGCAGAAAAGATTTTTCGTTACAAGCATTTATAGATTCCCCCTCGTCGGGACTCGCCTGACACCCAAATCCTTCGTTTACTGCTGACCTTTAATAGCCCTCATACATCTACAAAAGTGAAATTAGGGTTCACAAGTTACAGTGGTTCGCACGTTTATCCCTCGACCCAGACGTTTGCTTTAAATGTCAACGCAGGTTTTTGGTCATCCCCCGGAAAATACATGTAGGACACTGTATGAATAACGCCCAAATCTGCGGAAGACTAAAATTTCCTATTGTCGCTCGGATGAAATAACACCACACTTTGTAATTAAAACTTGATTG
>JABUQX010018703.1:0-29175 GCA_015478945.1 Trachelipus rathkii
ACAAACCTCCGAGATTAATGTGAGCCCCGCCTCCTTTTGCACAATAACAAAATCGATCCATTGTCAAAGAACTCCCAACCTCAGAATTTGTACTTACTCGCACCTCTCGTCCGTAATACATAGATCACTCGCTAACCTGCACAATTCATTTTTGCATTGATTATAACGTTTTTATTGTATATCATTAAATTGAGTTTTATTGGAGTGTCATCATGAATACACAGACTCGCCTACACAATTTCATCTATTAAATATTTAATCATGTTTAAAAATTAGTTAATAAAAAATAATCAATAACAGTTGGACACTACTAGCTAGTTGTATATAGTGGCTGGCTGCAGACAACTTGCAACCAGTTTCACGAGCACCAAATTTTCATTATATGATATATTATATATATATATATACTATATATATATATATATATATTATTATATATATATATTATATATATATATATACACTACATACTAATTATTATATAAATAATTACTATATATATATATAAACAACCTTATAATAAATGAATACTCACAATTCTGAAACCTGTCTGGCTGGATCATTCTTTTATAAATATATACCGATTCTAAGATCGATCCAACGATCCATAATTTTATTCTGATTTCAGTGTCGTATCTAATGAATAACTATATGTCAGAGGGAGGTGTGGCGTTAGGCATGTTATAATGTATTAAATTAATTACTATATATATTACTATTATAATAATACCCCTATAATATATATATACAAATAATAAATATATATATAGAATAAACTATAATAAAAATAAAATATTAATATATCAATATAAATAAAACAACAATTTTTGAAAATGGAATTATATACTATATATATATAAACTTTTCCCAAATGTAATAACCAAAATAAGGAAAATTGTTAATAAATGTCTTTTATTGAGGATAATTTAAATAACGTGCATTTAAGTAAAAATTTTATTTTGACAAAAACATTACAGAATTTTAACATAGCCGCAGCCTCTAAGGGCCTACACAAAATTTTTAGCCAATCACCTTACCTTGAATATATGAGAATTTCAGCAAGCCTGTAATAAACTTTATGCCCCCCTGATTCACACACTTCCCTCTTTGTTATGCCTATAGCTCCAGCTCCAAACCCCTTGGGAGGGAGCAATGGCCAGCAAATTCTATGTAAAATATTAAAACCTTTCTTCTAAAACAATAAACCTTTAATACCTTATCGATAATAAAACAATGTATAACTTATAATTTAACTTAAATGATACGTAATTTTATATAAATAAGTAAATAAATAAATAAAAATGTTTTCCTAGATCACTGTGATGGATAAGCCAAGGGGGGAATCGCTTGATTCTTTCCAGCGATTCCCTCACTCTAAAGTCACCACATGTGAGAGTAGGATTTCCTACTCTCACTATAGCTATGTATACCTGCTATATATACACCTGTACACCAAACTCTGACTGTTATTTTTGTTGTGTAAAGAATTTCTAACGGTTGTATTTTGTATTAAACTTTCAAATAATATTGTAATGGGCAGGCCGCGAAGGCTGGTGCCCAGGGGAGTGCCGAGAGTGAGGAAATTTCGAATAATGAGGGTCAGTTAGATACCCACGTTAAAAGAAGAGGGGTGTGTTAAACAATGGCCAAACTGTCGAAGTCCGAAAAAATAGGTTTTAACTGTATACAAATTGCTGCTTATACCTTTTAGAAATCTTATTCTACATGTGAACCGCTTGTATATATTAATCTTTGAGCCCTAAATTACGGACTGAAAGGGTATGAGTGCCATACTATACTGAACTAAATTCATTATAATTGCTAAAAACAGACTATTGTGTTAACTAATTGCTTGACCAATGCCCAAACACGTTAATTCACTTTTAACAATTGATCGTCAGTTGTTCTGGCAACCATTTAATTTAATTAATTACTTAAGAATAAAAATAAGAAGTCAAACTACTTTACACTCACTATTTTATCCACTGTACACCTACTATCATAGTTTAGTTCGTGCATCAAGCTACCACAATCATATAACTATATATATACTATATATATATAATACTATACTCTATATATTATATAATACTATATATATAATATAATATATATATATATATATCCCATATACCAATATATCTACTAAGTAATGGGCCGCAAATTGCTGTTATAAATAAATTCATCCTCCCATTTAAGGAGTATTAGAGGAGCTCGTAATTTCCCTTCAAATTTGGTACCCCCTCTTTTGACTGACTGTAATCATGTCGCAGAGGAAGTTACGTATCCCTGGCAATATATATACTAATACTATATATAATATATATATATATATTATAATATATATATATATATATATATATATAATATATATATATATATCCTATATATACTATCTCATACCTATATACTATATATATATATATTATCTATTGCAAAGATATTTTATGGAAAGGTAAAGAATTTATTGCCTTCTCTGGGATTGAACCACCGCATGTTGCGAATGAGGACAAAATATCCGGTGCTCGCGACTGAGCTATCCCCAACGTCACCACTTCCCATAAACACAGTTGGGTCTCAAGACACCAGTTTCCACAGCAAACCCGAAGCTCCCTTCAGGGAAACACGGATGTTCCCAGCCCTGTCCTAATCCCTCGTCTCTTAATTGGAGAATGTTAAATATTGTCCCATATTACTCGCAATATATAAGATGCTACAATAAGAACAGAATCACTTTTAATGGGAAGCGTAGCACATTTACTGCCTTTTTGGGATTGAGGTAAAATAGCTTCCAGTCGTAAGGTCAACCGGGTATACTTGTATCATTCACAACATGCGGTGGTTCAATCCAGAGCAAAGGCAGTAAATTCTTTCACCTTCCTATTATATGTTCTTTTATTAACATCTTATATAATTGCAATTAATATGCCAATATTAATATATATAATATATATATTATATATATATAACTATTATATATATATATTAATATATATATATACATACTAATATATATATATATATTATACACTATATATATAATAAACGATATATATATTATAGACATAACTCACTAGTACCATATATTATATAACTAATATATATATATAACATACCCTAACTATATACTATATATATATATATATATACTATATATATCTAAGTATATATATATATAAATATATATATATATATATAATATATCATATATCACCCCTATGTATACTATATCATTACTGAGCTCGTTTTGATGTTTAGTTATTGAGCGCTCATATATATTTTTAAGGAAAGAGAGTTATCTAATAATGAAGTTTTTCTTATATATTTTTAAGTTTTCTGATATTTTAGGAAAAGGGGACAGTCCTGAAATCATTATCAACACCCCATACATTTACGTTCTATAAACACCAGAAAAAAGTGTTAATTAACAATGAAGGTAAGCGAAGTATACTCCCTTTCGCTCAAATCAAAAAAATCGTGATAATGCTTATATATATATATATATATAGTATATATATATATATATATTATATATTATATATATATACCTATTTATATCTATATACTATATACATATATACCCTATCTAATATCAAACTATATATAATATCATATATATTATATATATACTATTAAAAATCCTACTACCTATATATATATATATATATTATATATATATATATAGCTATAACCTACTATATATACTATTATATAATATATATCTTCCTCTCTTCAATCTACCCATTTTTTTTCCAAGACTGGGAGTAAGGTGCGTTACATGTATCGGAAAAGAAAAGCAGTAGAAGAATAGAACAAAAGTCGAAAAGAAAGCCCAGTCTTACCGCCCCTTCTGTATGCCCATTTAATCACGTGGAGCAACTCGTCGCAGAGCAGAAATCCACTCTAGAGCTTCACGGGGACCCCCATCCCTGCGACGACTTGACGCTCACTATGCGCCAATTGTCAATAGTAAAGGGTTTCATCCCTTGGCCCAGGTGGGCCACAACCAATACCCCTCACTAACCCGCCATTCACCCATCCTATTAAGCACCTTTTTATTCTCTCCACTGCCAAACTCCACGTTTTCTTTCGTTCTCTTCGGTCTCCCAGTCGGTCGGTTCCCAACACAGCTCTGCACTTACATTTCCGCTTTAACCAACGAACTATTTCCATCCTTTTCCCACATGGCCAAATCATCTCACATACTTCATCTTATTCTCTCTATTTCCCCTTTCTTTCACACACACAACTCTCTAATACGTTCATTCCTCATTTTTATTCATTCCTGTCTCACAACACCTAGCAGCCCTAAGATTGGTCCATCTGAACACCATTGAACTTTTAGATCTATATTTCTTATTTCAGACCATAGTCACTACTATACAATACACAGGTAACAACATACCCCATGTAAGACCCTATCGCTCTCAAGACTTAGTCCTTTTAAATTCACTCCCTTTACATTAATTGCACCAGCCACCTTTCTGCCATTCACAACTTTCATACTACATCTGCATCATCCGTTCCCTTCTCATCCAACATATACCCTAATATTTAAACCAGACACTTGTTCCGCTGCTCACCATCTAACATCAACTTCACACTGAGGACTCACTCTCTAACATAACCTTACTCTTATCTACAGTTTACTTTTCAAGCCCCTCCTTCTTAAACAACACCTGCCAAAATCTCTCTACCCAATCCTCTCAACCTCTTCAGATTCACCACACAGAACCAAATCATCGCATATAATAGTATGGGGCACCCTCCACTCATCTCCATTCTCATCATTCTACACCATTTTCCTGCCACCCCCACCTCTAATTATTTCAATAAACCCCATCCATATACAAATTAAATAACAAGGAGACATACCACAACCCTCCTCACTCCGCTATTATACTAAACCAATCACCTTTGACACCATTTATTCTTACACACCCCTCACTATCGTCATGCATACTTTTGATTCCATTCAGAAGTCTACCACCAACACCATATATCACTAACACCTGCCATAGGGCTTCCTTATTAACCCTATCATACGCCTGTTGCAAATCCATAAACCTAAATACAATTTATTCTTCTTCTCCCTCATTTTCTCATCATTTGTTTCAATGGTAAAGATGTGATCCATACATCCTCTACCACTCCTAAACGCACCTTGTTCTTCACCACACATTCCTTCAGTCACTCGACGCACTCTTTCGACCAAAATACCAGCATATATCTTCCCTACAACACTCAATAAACTTATTCCCAAATAATTTCTACAGTTCTCCTTATCTCTCTTACCCTTATATAAGGGTACTATTACTGCTCTTCTTCAATCCCTTGGAACTATACCCTCCATAAACGCTTTATTTCACAACTTCCAGATCCAATCAATCACCATCTCGCCTCCGTTCTTGATCATTTCACAGTAATTTCATCTATACTTGCAGATTTCACTTTTACTTCTCCCTCAACTCTACCCATTACCTCCTCCTCCTTGCTAATAACCTCATCCAAAAATACCTATTCCTTCTTGCACCATCAAACCCACCACACATTCACTATCACCCCATCATTACTGCCAATATTATGCAGATTTTCGAAGTGCTCTTTCCACACTTCCCTCACATCCATTTCATCAGTTACAAAAGCACCATACCTATTCATTATTCTAAGCAGGTTCCCCTTATTCTCATTCCTAACCTTTCGCGCTTCCTTCCAGAAGAGCTTCAAATTCCCTTGTAAATCCCCATTCATCCTCCTTCCAAACTGTTCATTTACCTCTTCTTTTCTCCAACATATACAACTTTTAGTATTTCTTTTTTCCTCCTTATATAATTCCAAGCATCTTTCTTTTGAAACTTCATTATTTTCTTTTAGTACATTCAACCACGCTTCTTTTTTACTTTTAACGCTTGCATCACCTCTTCAATTCCCCACTCACTGTTAACATTCTTTACTTCCTACTTTAGCAAATCCACATACCTTTTGCACTGTTTACAATTGCTTCCTTCATTTGCTCCCAGATTTGTTCAGTTTCAACACACACACACACACACACACACACACACACACATATATATAATATTATATATATATATATATATAATATTACTATATTATATATATAATATATATATATATATATATTATATATATATATATATCCCTATAATGTCTACCCTATACTATATATATACCTATATATAAATATATTTTATATATATATATATATAATATATATATATATATATATATATATATATATATATATATATATATATATATATATATATATATATATATATATATATATATATATATATATAATATATCAGTGGCTATTTATAAGTGGTTGACTCCAAGGGAGCGAAAATCAATATTTAATGTTCGTTATTTAATAATTTAGAGTAACTACCTTAAATTTTTGGGGTAACAACTAACCCTAACATGAGCTGCTATAAAATAATAAATTTTTTAAAGATTATAGTAAAAATTACTCTGATTAAAGTGATTAAATTAATCCATTTAATCATATATATAAATTAATAATACTTTATTTAATGTGAATTCTAAAATTATTGAATAATTATATAATAAATAGTAAATAGGCTAGTTAATATTGTTAATAAATCAAATGTCAAAATATTTCTTCTGTCAGTTAACCTGATTGCATTTACAAGTAAATGCAATATTTTGATGGGAGGATAAAAGAATTTAGTAAACCAACTAAAATTGACGTCAACGTATTTATGCCCATAAAATTTATCTCTAGTCAAAAAGTAAAAATATATATATATATATATATATACTATATATATATATATATATATAATAATATATAACTATATATATCCATATATATATATATAATATATATATAATATATTATATATATATATATATAATACATATCTATATATATTAAAATATAATATTATATATATATATATATATATATATATATAATAAATATATATATATATATATATATATATATATATATATTTTTTAAATATTTGTATTTATTATATATATAGAATAAATATATATAATATATATATATATATATATATATATATATATATATATATATATATATATATATATATATATATACTATCTCACTACCAATACTTAATTATATGTTTCGAATTCTATGCTCTCATAAACTTACCATACCCTATATACATATTACTCACACAACCCAACACTCAAAATAAGCCTATATACCACCCTTAAATATATATACACAACTAAAAAAATATTAATACAATATAAATTCAAAATAGTGTGAAGCGTAAAAATTTATTATTGTAAATAATTAAATACCTAATTAACACCAAATAATTAATTAATACTCATATAAATTTCTCTTAATAATAATACTATAATAATATATAATAAATACATCACATATATAATAACATATCAAATCTGTTCCAAGAATAAATCCAAACTACTACATATATAAATAATCACAAAATAATATATATATATCAAATCAATAGCTGACATGTCACGTAATGTTAATATTACATATATCAAAAATATATAATATATAAAATATAATATAACTATTATATATTACTAATATACCTCATATATCAAATCAACTAACTATAAATATACTTATTATACACACCAAAACCAAAATATATACATATACTATATACCACAAAAATAAAACCTAATTTAAATCATTAATACTATTAGCATATCTATACTATTATATAAAACCTATAAGAATAAAAACAAAAGAAAAACACATCAATAATAACTATATCAATAACAATAACTATCAATAGCAACACATTAATACTATACAAAAAACAAATATAAAAAAATATAAAAAATAAAAATATAAAAATAATACCACACAACTACTACTCACTATATATACAATCACTATAAAATAACAAAATTATTATGCGTATCAATTAAAAGAAAATAAACTATAAATATTAATTAACTATATATATATATAATTAACATACAGCTATTCCCTATATAAAAATCATAATCTATTTAACTGAATCAATAATATATAATATAATCACATATCTATACAAATAACCACAAAAAAACACATATAAACACTAACCAAACTCACAAATAAATACATAACTACTAATATAAATATAATCAAACTACTTATATATAATACTAAACCTATTAAATTTATACAATATATATTATAATACAAAATTTTATTATTTTTGTATTATTGAATTCATATTATAGATATACATATATTACTCTTCCAATTAATATACTCCATTTCCAGATGTTATTTCTTCTCTTTTTTATTGGTTTCTGTCTTAACTAACTACATCATTAGATCGCAACTATATAACCTGTATATATATATAATACCTACATACAATACTATATTACCACTTACTAATATATATTCTAATCATACTGCTATAACTAACACATATTATACCCCCAATTACCTCACTATTATATGAAAATAAAATAGTACATTACATAATAAACAACATATATTATATATACCTAATATATATATTTCATATATATATCTTAATAATATTACTTTTTACTACACATATACTATACTATATTTATTTATATACTACAACTTATGATATTTATATAATTTAACAATATATCACTACTCACTTACATATCAAAATACTTAAGATAATTTAATTCTACAAAAACTAAAATTTATCACTTACTATATAATATAATATATATAAAATAACATACACTAATATATAATATATATATATATATATTTAATATATACCCAATATATATATATATATTATAATATAACCAAATATATATATATATATATAATATTACTAAACTATATATATTACTATATATATTTATATATATATATAATATATATAATATATACTATATATATATATATAATATTATATCATATTATTAAATTATATTATTAACATTATCTATTCGACGTTTTAATTTTAAATATAATAATCATAAATTAACAATGAATCATAAATCATTCGACCATTGTAAATCAAATATTTATGATATATGGTGGATACATATTCAAATAAAATCTCAAAATATAATATATTGGCAAACATAACTATACTTTTGCCTCTAATGACATGACATGTTGTAAACTATTAATTATTATAATAATAATTCAATCAATATAAATAGATGAAGACCAAAGTAACATACAATACATAATAAATAAAAATAAATATATTAATAAAAATAAATAAAAATAACAAGTAATAATGATACTATAGCTGTCTGTCATCTTTCAGAAGCCACATTTATATTGATAAAAATATTACATATTTCACTTATTGATCATCTTATCAGTCAAGACAATCACATAATGATTAATAATAATAATTAATGGATAATAATAATCCTAATCAAATACTAATCAAATAAATTAATAATAATAATAATCAACTAATATTGGTTACATAAATCAATAATAAATAATAATATATTATTATTATTAATAATTTTATTATTATTATTATTATTATTATTATTATTATTATTATTATTATTATTATTATTATTATTATTATTATTATTATTATTATTATTATATTTATATCACTCTAATTTATTTATTATTAATTTTTATTTTATTATTATTATTATTATTATTATTATTATTATTATAATTATAATTATTATTGCACTTAAAAAAAAAATAAAGAAACTAATAACAAGAAAATAACAATAATTGAAGAACAATAACTACATTATAAAAAAAAACGTCCATAAAAATAAGGAGAAAAAACAGTAGCAATAAAAACAACTTTTGGAACATAAAAAAAAGGGGTTTTCGGGGTTATAGGAAGACTCTTATAAAAGGGAGGGGGGTTCTAAAGAGACTCTTTTTTTTATTTTTGTGGGGATGAGGAGAGAGAGAGTCGAAAGAAACTATTGGGTGGGGTTTGGGGGGGGGGTCAAAAGAAACTAGAAGAAACTCTTTCTCGTTGTGTGTGCGAGTCACAAAAATATGACACATCCAAAAAACTTATTCAAAGATCCGACAAGAACTGAGCTCATAAATTATCGGGAGTGTCATCCCCATACGAACATAAAAAAAAAGTAAAGTTGAATTATTAATATATAGAAAAACAAGTTTACTGTTTAAAGAGCAACTTTTATTCTTTCAGACTAGATAAAAGAAATAATTACTTTTATCATGTCATTGAACTTAAAGGGTAAAAAATTGTAATCATTTTCTCGTGTTTAGGAGAAATCTTTAATCAAGATATTTATTATTTTTTTAAATATTTTTTATATTGATTTTTATTAGTTTTGTGATATATATATATATATATATATATATATAGTATATATATATATATATATATATATATATATATATATATATATATATATATATATATATATACATACATACATACATACATACATACATACATAATGCATACATACTATACAATACATACATACATACATACATACATACATATTGCCATACATACATACATACATACATACATATTATTACATTACATACATATTATACATACATACATACATACATACATACACATTCCACACATACATATTATTAACATTATATATATATATATATATATATATATATATATATATATATATATATATATATATATATATATATATATATATATATATCTATATATATATATATATATATATATATATATATATATATATATTACTTCTTACTTCCTCTCCCAGGAAGGATTCTTCATCCTGTCAGTCGCGCAACCCCATGAAACCCCACACCAACACAGACGACAGCATCAGTGTAACTATGTAACCACCCTGCAGAGAATTCGCTGCAGTATTGGGGCCGTTACCGCGATAGTAAGTTTTAGGAATGATAAACCAAGTAACTACAAGACCTAGGTTAGTTACCTAGTAGACCGTTATATCTTCCCTCATCCAAATACTGAGTGATGTCCTCTATTTATGGGATTTCAATGTAACACAACACTGGAATAGTTACCCCCGTTCCCAATAGTGATTTAGGGTGGTGGAGGCCGAATTCATTCAGCATTCTCAACGATCTGGAGAACCAATTAAAGAACCCACACACATTCCGGATCGTCCCAACCAATTCTTGAACACACTTGACCTATGTTTCACCACTAGTCCTTCTCTCTTTAAATACACCACTTTCGCTCCTATCGGTAAATCTGACCACAACCTTATATCTCTCAATTTTAATACTTTCTCTCCAACAGCTCCATCCTGCCCCATGCGTTTTTTCTGGCACTTTGATCGGGCCGATTGGGGGGCCTTGCGTTGCTTCTACGCTAACTATAACTGGAATGACTGCTTTGTCTCTGGTGACGCTTCGACTTCTGCCGATAAGGTGGGAGTTGTAATCGTTGATGGGATGAGCAGGTTCATTCCTTCTTCAACTAAATCTTTCTCTCCTCATAATCCATGGTTCGATCGTGCTTGTTCTCTGGCCATTCAGGCTAGAGACAGTGCGTATCGGGAGTGGAAAAATTCTCGTTCTCCTATCACTCTTGCTAATTTTCATTCTGCTAGAAATCGTTGCAGGGATACTCTTCGACGAGCAAAGCGGGCTTTCATCAAACGAAAGTGCGCTAACCTCCTTGACTCTCCTACTGATAAATCTTTCTGGCCTCTTGCCAAAAACATCTCTAACAACTTCTGTAAATCTGTCTTTCCTCCTCTTATTCGATCTGATGGTTCTGTTGCTAATTCTCCAACTGAAAAGGCCAATCTCTTCGGCCTCCTATTTTCCTTTAACTCAACCCTGGACGATTCTGGCATTCCTCTTCCTCCTCCTCCTCTCAGGTGTCCTATGCCTTTGCCTGTGATTACATTTGATCGGGTGCATGGGCTCCTGAAATCTATGAACGTTAGGAAGGCGGGTGGCCCGGATGGCATTCCTCCCCGAGTTTTGAGTTAGTGGGTGCTTTCTGTGCTACTCTGCCCCTCGTTCAACTAGTATCTACCTATGTCCTCAATACTAATACTTTCCCTAATGTGAAGCACGCACATGTCCAACCTATTCCGAAAAAAAGGAAGCCGCTCTGATCTTTCTAACTATCGCCCTATAGCTCTCACTTGTATTCATTCTAAGATCTTTGAAACCTTTGCCCTCACATCCTCTTCATTTCTTAGATCATCTGAGTTTCATTCATCTCTCTTTTCCGATCGCCAGTACGGTATGGCGCTCGAGGTCTACTGGCGATATACTTTCTAATTCAACTGATCTATGGTTTTCCGCCCTCAAGAACTACGGGGGGAACATGCGTGGTGGCGCTTGACATATCCAAAGCATTTGACTGGGTATGGCACGCGTCACTGCTTTCCAAGCTCCCCTCCTTTGGGTTTCCTCCTTCTCTTTGCTTACTTATGTCTAGTTTTCTTTCAAATCGCTCAATATCGGCTGTTGTTGATGGGGCGACTCTTCTTCTTCTTTTTCTGTCAATAGTGGTGTTTCTCAGGATTCTGTCTTATCTCCTACTTTATCTACTTTTCATTAATGATCTTCTCACCTATACATCTAACTCTATCCACTTCATATGCCGATGACTCGCCCCTTCATTCTTCAACTCATTTCAATTTTCCCTCTTTACTTCTAGAATTGCCTCTGGTCTTAATCTTTCCATTCTATTCTCGCATATCTGGATAGAATTTCCGGGTGGGGGCGAATAACTTTGTAAAATTCAATTCTTTAAAAACCCAACTTCTACAAATCTCCTCTAAGACACCTTCTAACTTTCCTATCTCTTTGACAGTTCTCTTGTCTTCTACGTCTCTCCTGTTGACAATATAAACATCCTTGACCTTAACATAAACAAAAAAAAAATGTCTTGGAAACCTCACATTACAACGGTTGCTAGGGCGGCCTCAAAGAAACTGGGAGTTCTGTTTAGACTGCGAGACTTTTTTTCCTCTTCTCAGTTGCTCCAGCTATACAAGGGCCTCATCCGCCCTTGTATGGAGTACTGCTCTCATATCTGGGGGGGCTCTGGTTTCACCCGGCTTTTGGATAGGGTCGAGTCAAAGGCCAAAAAGGCTTATAAACTGTTCTGTACTTTCCAGTTCACTTGACCCTCTATCTTTGCGGCGCGATGTTGGTGCTTTATTTCTTTTCTATAGGTACCGCAGCGGCAGGTGCTCGAGGGAGCTTATCACTCGCGTACCACCACCTTTACGACGCCCTCGTAGCACAAGGGGTGCTGTGTCAGCGCACATGAGTTTTGCGTTGATATTGGTAACTCTAGGCTGGTTCGCTGCGGTGCTTCCTTCTTTCCTGCCACCTCTGTTCTGTGGAATTCTCTTCCATCTTCTGTGTTTCCTGCTGAATTTAATCTCTCACTTTAAAGCCTGCGTCTGTGCTCATCTGCGTAGTTTGCGTTAGTTGATGAATGTCTGAGGTGTGCAACACCCCCTCCTTGAATAGGGCTCTGCCCGTGAGTGGTGGTGATAACTGTAAAAAAAAAAAAAAAAAAAATAACTAGAAGGTAATCGTTCGAGGGATCATTCACGTACGAAGCGACTCCGATAAACATGGAGAGGATAGTGCGTCAACTGTCAAGAGATCAGTGTGTGCAGATAACAACACTCCACGCCGAAGGACACGGGTACCGGGCACTTGGTCGACGGTTCGGTGTAGCGCACACAACGATTGCACGGGTAGTCCAACGGTACCAGGAAACCCTGACACATGATCACCGGCGAGGACAAGGTAGGCCCAAGGCCACGACACCCGTGGAAGACCGATTTATACGTTCAAAGAACAAACGAAAACACAACGCCATATTCGTGGAGTGCCGTTTTCATATGCTAAAGCACTACCGCACCAGGTGCGAGGGCAATTAAAAGTAAGTTTTCCGACGCCTTGCTGAGCATAATTACTGGCCCCGGAGGTCTGGCTATAGGTCCACCGCACACCACGGCACATCGAAGGGCACGACTGGCATTTGCCCGAGAACACATCCATTGGACGGTCGACGATTGGGCAAAGGTGCTCTTTACGGACGAGTCGAGAGTGTCTCTGTACGCCTCGGACAGGCGTGCTAGAGCATACCGACGACCGACGGAGAGGTGCTGCAGGTGCCGCCGTTTGGAGGTGGGTCGGTTATGGTCTGGGGAGGCATCTCTTTATATATATACATATATATATATATATATATATATATATATATATATATATATATATATATATATATATATATATATAAAAATTGATATTAATTTTCTCAGCTATCTATGTCTCACGGACGCATCTCTGTGTTTAAAAGGTTCATTAACATATATATATATATATATATATATATATATAGAAAGAGTTATATATATATATATATATATATATATATATATATATATATATATATATATATATATATATATATATAAGTTATATATATAAATAGATATAGCTAGATAGATAGATACTCCTTGGTACCTTACTTTATTACAGCCTATATAATGCACATTTAATGTAAAGGAAATAGGCTAATATATACATATATATATATATATTAAAAAAGCGTTATTTATTTTTGTTGTTATTATAAATATCACATAAATATCATTATTATGATTGTAAAAATTATATTATTGTTACGCTATACATAGGTATTATTATTATTACATATATACATAAACATATATATATATTATTATTATTATTATTCATTATTATTATATTATTATTATTATTATTATTATTATTATTATTATTATTATTATTATTATTATTATTATTATATATATAAATATAAATTCTAGTATATATACATACATATATTATATATTCATATATATATATATATATATATATAAAGTATATATATATATATACATATATATATATATATATATATACATATATACATACATATATATATATATATATATATATATATATATATATATATATATATATATGTGATTTTTCACTATCCGCGGATGCGGATGCGGATAGTAAAAATCACTATCCGCGGATTGCGGATGCGGATAGCGGATAGTTAAGTTTTTAGAGTCTTAGCCACAAGTACTTATATATATATATATATATATATATATATATATATATATATATATATATATATATATATATATATATATATATATATATATATGCCTATGTTACCAGATTGCGGGGTGCACCCAGCTCTTTTGCACCCCACCAATCTCTTTCCCAGGCCTCACCTATTTGAAAAAGGTTATATTTAATAATTGAAATCAATCTATTCTCAAATTATGTTACATAAAAAACAGTTGATCCCTTTCAAGGGGAGATGAAGTCTTTACTTCAGCATGAGGTGACGCCTGACAGTCCACATGCTGACGGTCATGCTGCGCCCCCTGGCGAGTTTTTGCAATATGTGGAAAACTTTTACAATTATCACGCCATCAAACCAATGTATCTTTTGATAATCTTTGATCAAAGACAGAGTGTCTTTTGACACCTCTGAGCAAGACTATCGCTGCTAGAAGCCAAAAGAACGTTCATGGATTCAGCAATGGTTTCGCTAACAGATGGTAAATGTGTGTGTCTGTTTCTGTAATCTTTTCCTTTTTATTGGCTGGTGAAATTTCTGCTTTTAGCAGCATTTCATCACATAGGCATACTAAATAAATTTTAACCCTCTGTGAAACACGTGGTTCAAGAAATTTGATTTTGTATCTAGGATCCAGAAAAGTTGCTATTGCACATGCGTAATCGTTTTGCAGAATTTGAAATCTATTATCTATCTCCAGCATGAGTGTTTCTGTCATCTTTGAAAGTCCCTTACTTTTAATAGCAGTATTTAGCACAGCTTTCATCGTTGCAACTAGAGGAATCCTGTCTGACAAACAAGAATTTTCTGAGCTAATAGTCTTAGTTACCTCTTCAAACGGTTTAAGAAGAGTAATACAATTACCTAAAATCGCATTATCATCACCTGTCAGGCCTTTCACCTTTGTGTTTCAATTATGTAGAGGAAGATAGCTTCATTTATATCTCCCATCATCTCAAGCATGTATAAACTACTATTCCAACGAGTTTGAACATCTTGCGTTACAGAAAGTTGAGGAACATTTAGTCTCATAATTCATAAATGAATACTATCCGCTATCTGCAAAAAAATTCATGCGGATGCGATGCGGATGCGGATAGAGAAAAATGATGCGGATGCGGATATCCGCTACACCTCTAATATATATATATATATATATATATATATATATATATATATATATATATATATATATATATATATATATATATATATATATATATATATATATATATATATATATATATATATATATATATTTGCACTTCTGCTATTCTGCGTTTCTGTAAAGAGACGCATTAAAATGGACAGTGGTAGCTGGGTTAGGTCCGCAACCACTTATTTATATCCTAAATATGCTCATGCATGTCTCAGACTTAGCTGAGACCGACGTAAAATGTGACTTAGGGTCTGTATGAAACAGTATGAACGTTTGGGTACATGTAAATATCATATTAGTAAATAGTGAGCAGAAAGATAAGAGAGAAGTGATGGATGTATTTATAATGGTAAAACGCTGATATCTCCTCTCTGTGACTGAAATACAGATGAAAAAGGAAGTGGAAGATAATGATATGTGCGAAGCCAAGTTTGCTGGAGTGGAGAAGAAGGAGAGAGGGAGAAGAAGCTGGTGAGCCCTGATGAATTATTTAGGGAAAGCACAAACAATGGTGATTTTGTTTATGAATACCAGAATACAGTGTTAAATTAACTGAGAAGTATCGAACTTATGTGATTACATCACAGTGTCCATCTGAGGGTGGAGCAAACCTGAATGATGTTTGTACAAGGGGTTAGTAAGCTTCCAAAAAAAATTGTTGGACGACTTAATGGTTGGATATGTGATCGAAAGAGGGATGATATAACGGGTGCCTTGAGGTGTCGGGAGAAAATGAGAATGGTGGAAAGGTGATTGATTTCTGTGAGGAGAAAGAGATATGCTAGTAAATAATACATTCTTCGAATACAAGAATATCCATAAGTATATGACGATAGTAGTACATCATGTCAAAGTGAAGATTGATTAGTTTTTGTGTTGGCAAGGAAGATGTTGAAGTATGTGATGGATGGAGAGGAAAGAAAAAAGGATGAAAGTAGAGTGAATTAGAAGTGAAAGGTTAAATAAACAGGGCAGTGAGTATAAGGGCGAAATCAATTGCAAATAAGTCGCTTGAGTGTGAACAAGATGAAATTGAGCAAACTGGACGCAAATGTTGGTAGCGTTTGTTACTAGTAGTGCAAGAGAAGTATGTGGGTGTGCTAAATTAAGAAGTAAGAATGTCAATATAGTGGTCGTGAAATGATGATAATAAAAGCTTAGAATGTTTGAAATGGTAACACAAAGACGATGAGGGTTTTCAAGAAGGGCATATGTGAAAATCATATAGGAAGGAAAAGGTAAGGCTAAATGCTGCATACGTGGGAGGAAAAAGGAGGCAAATGAAGGAGGTTGAAGAAAATTATATAGCCATAGAATAATGAATATTGATGTTGCTTTCGTGACTGACGAGATGTATGTTAGGAGAGTGAGGAAGGAACATTTCGAAAACCTGCATAACATTGGCAGATATGAAGAGGTGATAGGTCATCAAGGTTATTTGATTTAAGGTAAGAGAAAGTAAGTGTTTATTAGGCAATAGTATGGGAGGAAGTAAGAGGTAGAATGAGCAAAGATGAAGAGTGGTAAATCCGCAGGTTTAGATGGAATTCATTGGTGAAATGGTCATACAATAGGAGGCGATTGTGAGGACTGGGTATGAAAGTTTCGTAACAAAGCGTCCGTGGAAGGTGTAGTATCGGGAGAATGGAGGAAAGGGGTGACAGTACCCTTGTATAAAGGTAAGGGTGATTATGGAAACTGTAGAAATTATAGGGAAATTAATTTACTGATTGTTGTAGGAAAGATATATGTTGGCATTTTAGAATAGTATTAAGAAAATTAAATGGAAACTAGAAGAAAATTTCGTGAATTGGAAGTTAAAAGTAAAACTTATAATAATAATAATAATAATAATAATAATAATAATAATAATAATAATAATAATAATAATAATAATAATAATAATAATAATAATAATAATAATAATAATAATAATAATAATAATAATGTGTAGCCGCGTTTCTAGAATTATTCGAATCATATAAACTTTTTGGATCATGTTAATTTTTTCTTACGTTCTTTGGAGAAGTTTTATTAATAATGAAAAAGTAAAATTTACCCGATAAAAGAGAAAATAACTTATTCAATATTTATTTGGTGTGAAGTTCAATAAATTTTTAGTTCTTTACTTTTTTATTTTTTTATTTTAAGTTTTTTTTTAAATAATTTTATTTAGACAATTAAGATTTTTTAATTTTTTTAAAAAATTTTATTTAATCAATTAAGATTCATTACGATAAAATTCCTATATTTTGAAATATATACAATTTACAGTAAATTGTTACAGGGCACCGCGCGCAGCGCGCATTTGAAGCGAGACTAGCGAGCTGTCTGCCATGCATGCACACCGGCCTGCCGTGCATCCACGCTCTGGTATTTTAGTTTTTATTAAACTCAATAAATATCTAATGAAACCATAATTATACTAAAGTTAAAAATACCAATAAATTTGTGAAACAAGTTCAAACAATTGCATAAATAGTTCTTAATGTAACAACTGAACGTTAAACGCAATACAACCACTTTGCAGTGTCAGAGATTTTGCTATAATGCAAATGATGATAAATATATTAAATTACACTTTACATAAAAAAAGGAACGTATTTTAAAATTAAAATGCTTCACCTTTCTTAAAATAAACTGAAATTTTTTTTATAGTATATTTTAAAAATTTAAACTAAGTGTTAAAAATTTAACCTAAAATTTTATGAGTCAGAGAAAAATCTAAGGATTTATTAACATGAACCAAATTTTTTTTTATATATAGTTATTATTATAATTTTAGGTTTTTATATTTTTAAAACGCAAATAATCGTCTTCGTAGATGGTTGTCACTTTAAAATAATTCCAAAGGCTTTAAAAATATATAGTATACCTACACTATCGTTTACTTAATAACGTAACACCAACATTCCATGATCTTATAGTCCTAAAAAGAGAATCATATTTGAATAAGAGTACAATCCTCTAAGAGCTTAAAAATTAAAATTGGGAAATTTTTTTTTACTTGATTTTTGGGGTTAAATAAAAATACAACGAGTAGTAAAACTAGTGGGTTTGTAGATCTTTTCGGAGGATAGTATTTTAGATATACTATGTTATAAAATTTTGTAGTAAAATTGCCTTCGGAAACGGAATGCTCAATTTATGCAATGACCTTTTTGATTGGAAGAACTTAATATAATAAAGTTTGTCATATTCGTTTATAAAGTATTAATACAATATATATTGAGAACATATGTAAAAATGGAGGTGGTACGCGTAGTAGGGACACATATTTCGATCTGTAACATATATATTATAGAGAAGTTCCTAATTTAATAAGACGCCGTAAAAGTACTATAATCCACGAGTTAGCAGTGCCATTTATAAAAATTTACAATTATTATATATACAGTATTATTTGTATATACGTTATGGTTTTCTTCATCACAAATTATATTATTATGTTAAGAGCATTAAATTATTTTAATATTAAAATTATATATATTATTATAATATATATATATTATATTAATATATATTAATTTTATATATATATATATATATATAATATATTTATAAATATTCTATCACAAATGTATACTTAGGCAACTGCTCATTAAGAACAAGCTACTAGTGTCACGTGATCAAAACGTAAGAAAAAGAAACTGACAATATGTAAGAGCAATAGATTATACTGGTTCACGTGAACTCATTCAATGTGCCAATTGATATAAATAAAAGCAAAAATAGGGTTTAACGTGATGACCCCATTATATAGACAACATAGAACAGTTAATAGCATACTGGGGTAAACGTTAAATAATTGCCTTAAAATGTAACAACATGGGGTCAAGTCGATGCCATCTTGTAAATAAGAGCGGGTCGAACGCGATGACCGTAACATTGAATTTAATAATATTAAGACCCATAGCAAAGCTGGGTCACTTGTATCCTTTGACTGTGATGTTATCAACTGGGGTCAACTTCTACATTAATATAGAACAAGCTAACTATGGAGTATAAACGTCTTACCCATATATATAAAAAAACAGGAAACTAGGGTCACGAGACATAATTATAAAACCAACAAAAATAAACAAATTAAGAAACACGCAACTCTGCAATCTTTTAAAATCACCTCAATATAAAAGAAATCATCACATGGGGTTCAATAACCAATTTGAAAGGAACATGTATAATGGGGTTACGTATACCCAATAATCAAGCAATTGCGGCATTAGCAGCACAGCGGGCAAGCAAATTATATCTTAAAGGGAACCGCTGAAAACATCTAAAAAAAAATTCACATCGTAGTTATGCATAATGCATCACTTATAAACACTAACATAACCAAAAAACAATATCTATTTTATTATATTTAAATTTCAGTAGGAGACACCTTTTTTTTTACCGCGGGGGGAAATTAAAAAAAAAAAAATTAATCAGTCACTTTTTTTAAAATATTAATAACATTGTATTATAAATATAATGTATTATTGAAAATTATTAACAAGAGTTATTTATTGATCAATTATCGAAAGATGCATTGATAAGTGTTAAACGGGATATTTAATTTGGGTATTTTAGTTATATATATTATATATTTTTTATTATTTTTAAAACTGAACGAAATACCTATATATATATATATACCTGAGGTAAAACAAGCATAACGTAAGGGAGTAGAGTCGGGGTTTCTCTGATACCTATATATACCTAGGGGACGACGCCTATTATACCGTGACGGCTCGAACTATATATACTACTTATTATAATAATAATAAGAATAATTTAAATAAGAATAAAATAATAACCATTTTTCTCTCAAAATGTATACTGGCAGTGCATTTATTAGGGGACACAAACCTTTTACTAGCTGTCAGTGCTAGAAACATAATAGAGAGACAAGACCTTTCGACGAATCTAACGATAAGCATGTCGCACTGGGTTCACATGACAATTCAGAGACAGTCACAAAGGCACTTGGGGATCCTTAAGATGTATTCTAAGGCATAGTATAATTTAAATGAACCAGTAAGTCTAAAGCACATAGAGGGTTACGTGACATTTAACACACAAATAAATAATTTAAGTTTTACAAGATCACACCACTGATGAGGAGTATCAAGTGACCTTCACTCGTAAACATGAACAAATGTTTCTGATAAATTATAAAGATCTAAGCAGCTGGAGTTGGTGATTTATGACCATGATATTAAATCATACAGTTAACATGCCTTGGAGAGGCTCACCTTCGCGGCATGACATATAGCTAAAGAACCAACATCTGGTATACGTTTACTAATATTTATATATACAATTTAAAAACAGGAAACTAGGTTACGAGACCCAAATTCAAAACAGAAAGAAATAAGAAAAACGCCGCTGGGTCAGGTGACGCTCAATATAAAGTTAACCATTTCATACTGGGTGATCTAAATAATACCAATATAGAGAACATTAATCAATGAGGTTTACAGTAACCCCAATATCAGAACGATAAGGCAACAGATAGAAGTACTCTAATTTTAAAGACCCGAAAAGTTATCATTAGAAATATCTCGAGTTGCAGTGTACCCACTATTTAAAAAATTACATATATCATATTATATATTATATTAATATTTAAATAAATTAATATTATATATATATATATGATATAGTATAATTGATACTCTGTTAAGTAAAAAAAATAATTCCACTTTTTGGAAAAATATTTTATATTAGGGGATGAGGGGTTTTGACTGATACCCAACACCCTACTATACATATATTATATATATATATAGTATATATCTATATTATATATTACTCATAGTTCTCATCCGGAGTCCTAAGTTGGGTTTCCTTATCTTCAAAACAACAAATTTCATGACTCCGTGAATGTCCTTTGAACATTTTGTAACAGTATAGGGTTAAAAGAAATTCTGAACAGCATTAATGTACAAAGACCGCCTAGTAATCAAAGAGAGTTAACACGGTGACTGCCGATGATGCTTTTCATTTCACTAAATATAAAGAAAAGCAACTGGGGTTATTATTTTAACATTTTTATTGAAATTATAACCATAAAAGTAAGCAGAATAAAATCCAATTATAAACGCTTAAAGGTCAAAATCTATACTCTGTTGGAGATATACTAGTTTGTATCGACTAACTCTCACAATAGATCAGATAATCACTAATGGGGTAAAGGGTATGAACTACAATTTTAGATTATTAATGAAACAAGGAAACTGATTTAAGAAAAGATGAAAAGAACAAGCAGCTCGGGTCACTTGACCCAATATAAAAGACATTTCTATAGAAGACAACGCTATTGGATAGGGTGATAACTAATCGGCGACATAATAGTTGAGGCCCAGACCAAGCATCATGGGAGTACTAGCGTTTACCATTGCAGTCAAATTTGTTTTATTTTTAAGGCTAGTTAGCTTATTAGATGATAAATAAAAAACCAGGAGCAAACATTATGTGGTGACTTCAATTGACAAAGCAGACATTAAAGGCTGCTAGTGTGGTTAGCATTTACCTAGCAATAATAGAATTTTAATGCCTCTTATGATAGATAGTTGACAAAATATAATATGAACACAATAGTTGCTGAGTAGGTCAGGCTGTACACTCGGTCAATATAAGAATGTCGGTTTAGTTGCTGGGGTGTTGCTCCACAATAAGCAATAACACCGTTGGGTCAATGAAGATACAGGGTGGTTTAATATGAGGCCGTTCACAGAATTGGTGAACTTGGCGACTGCACAGATTTAATCAGAGGAACAACGCAAACTCCAGAAGGACAACTTAATTTTAAAGACCTGAAGCGCTAGGCCCTTATCGTTAAAAAGTTTAGACAGTGATAATTTCACTAATTCGCAGTTTAGAGCAGTCGACCAACACGTTTTATAAAATTAATAGTTACTTTAGTAATAATCAAATATATTTATTATATATTATTTTTTAATTATTCATATAATGAAATTTATGTAACTATACTACTATATATATATCTTATATTATTCATCATAATATATATTTTTTAGTATATTTATTTAATATTTTTGAATTTATATATAAAGAATAATGTAAAATAAAATCATACTATCTTATATAATAATTAATTATACTCACTCAAATTCGAACTTCTGGTCAACTGCATTAAGTATAATAAAAAAGTTTTGTTTACACGAAACTTAGTAGCTTCAATGCGCGTGACGATCACGTATCTGATGATAAAACAATACGATAAGAAAAAAAGAAAAAACTTGACAAAAATAATATTATTTATGTTTCTTAAGCAGATAAAAAAAAATAGAGGGTCTAAATCTTAACTGTCGACACAACCCTCTAGAAATGCCAGTAAATATAATATATATACTAAAATTAATATATAAAGAAAAGCAACTGTCAAATATAGAATACCTATATATATATATATATATATACATATATATAGTATATATATTCATATATATATATATACCATATAATTTTTAAAGATACCTTTTGCATGGAGTAGTTACGTGTATACTATAATTTATATATAATTAATAATGTACACATAATGGGTCAAGTGATCCAGTCAATACTAAAATAAGAACTCTATAAATTATACCTCAGATACACATCAAGCCAGCTCATCCTGGGATCTATCCTTGATGACCTCCCTCCAAATATAAAAATGGGAACGCGTAAGCGGTAGAGTTGGTCACCTGCATACCAGGCAAACACAATATAAAGACAAGCCAAAAACGCTGGGGAACAGTAAAGAGTAATCTGACAAAACAAGTTTCGATAAGAAATAGCCCAGCCTTATCTGGCCCTCCATTTTACACCTATTAAGTGACCAAATATAAAACAACATGGAAAACCTAGGGTCAGAGGATTCTCAGGCCAATATAAGAAAACAAAGGCCAAGCCTAGTGCCTGATCTCTATCACTAGGAAAAAAATGGGCAACCAGAAAGGGCGACTGAAAGAACGTCCATTAACGAATAGGCAGCATGGGATCAGGTTGTCCGCATTCTAAAAGTAGTGGCCGAGGCTTAATGCAATATCCGATGGTCGGAAACTAACCTCCATCATGAAGAACATCGTGGTAAGGTGGGTGGGTTACGGAGGTACCGCCACTATTCACCAATTATCAAGAAACACACATTGCAAGCACAAAGAAGCCCTTATTTAAAGGACCCGAAGGTACTCAAAAAATCCGATCGCAGTTAGCAGTGCCACACTTAATAAAATTACATATATTATACTATATATATATATTCATCTATATTATATACTATTCTAATATATATAAAACTATATAGTATATATATATATATATATATATACCTCACATATATATATATATCTGTTGACGACTACTTATTATTTTATTATTTTCTTCAGTTAGCATCTCCAAACTCACATTTCTCCCTCTCCTCCCAGCAATGCAATTCTGCGCCTAACTGCATTATAGACTACGAATAAACTTGATAAGATAAGTGGTTTGGACACTAAAAAAGGAGAGATACTGAAAAACTCATTAGTTAACACTCACACAATAGGTCAAGTCAGACTTGGGGATTTACAATGTACTAGGCTCAAAGTGATGGAGAAAAGGCAACTCTCTTGCGGTAGCTGTACCTTCTTTTTTATTTTATTAAATATATCATATAAATGTGTCAACAGATTTATGGAATTTGCAGAATACTTATATTATGTTAACTCATATTGTGTGTTCATATGTGTCTCTGTATTAAAGTTACAGAAGGACAAGAAACTAAAAATATATAAGAACAAGGCAGCTTGGGTTATTGTTGCATCTCCGATTAGATTAGTTTAGATAGCTTAGCGACTTCTGTGTTCGATCACTGGAACGTCCCTAAATTATATAAGAAAATGTCAGGAGCTGTTAATATCTGATTTAGCAAAAAGGTAGAATATAAAGTTATTGGTTCAGGGCTGGGATAGATGAACGGGGGAACAAATACGGAAAGCGTGGAGATACTCTAGAGGTGCAGAGACGACGAAGAGACGAAATATTATTTTTAAAAATGGTAATATATGCAAAACATTAGGAATGAAGACACAGAAGACATAGCGCCATGGGGGTTATGGTATGCAAACTGGAGAATAGAATAAATAGAGTTTTTGTAGCCAATCATAGCTGAGTGAGATTAATATAAACCGGCGCAGATAGAGATCATTTGTAAACAATCATGTATAATGACGGTTACGATGACCATAGTACCCCTAAAATAAAATAAGTACAAGAGTCTCTATACTAGAATGAGCCGGTAAATAGTTATATACGAGAGGCCGCGAAAAGGTAATAAGTGACATCCATCGAGTTAGAATGATGGCATACTCCATCTTTTAAATTAAGGAATATTAAATTGGATATCTAGTTATATTTATTAACGGTATGTAGTCATATAGAAATTGTCATCTAGGACTATCCGTGGCCATTTACAGTTAATATAATAGGATGAGGGGTTAGGATAGTTAATTGATGATAATAATTACTTAATTTTAAGCTCCTCGAACTAACAATATTTATATAGGCAAGTTAGTGTGAGTAGGATAAATTGCGTATAGATATACTATCTCATTTAGATAGGCTATGATATCCTGATATATATATAATATATACTTATATATGAAGTTTAGTTATAGAAATATCTATTTATTTTAGTATAATTTATATTTGTTACAATATGTAAATAAAATAATGGTTTATATAAAAGTAGTATCTTAAAGTATCTCATTATGTTTTTATAATAAGATAGAAAAGTGTAAAATATGAGTAATTAGGGGTGATATTATGGCTGAGTGGATATATTTATATATTTTATAATATATTCACTTTATTTTCCTTAGAATTGAGGGTTAATTACATCGGGAAGCTGACAGGATATCAGATGAAGAGAGCGGACACTATACTAAGATACTCCGAAATCGTTAAAGATAAACTGGTGAGTGGTAAGGAATCCACAAAGAGTATGAAAGAAATAAAGAAACTGGGACAATGAAATGTGCTAGGAAGAGTGTCTCAAGATGAGACAACGTGAGAGATTATGACCGTATGGAGCAGGCTTAAAGGAAATTAGACACCGCACAAGAAGTAGCATGGATTAAAAAAGCAAAGGTTATCTGGGCGTTACGTGAACATTGGTCGTTTTGGAATATGAATAAGAAAGGGCAACGCACTGGGGAGCTGACAGTGACCTGAAGAGGTTGATTTATTTACTATTTGTTAACTGAATAAACAATGGTGTGGAGAGACTCGGATACGGAATTCGCAATATGATTTAATAGATAAAACAATGGAGGAAAACTGACAATATAAAAGACCCAAGCAGCTGGGTCAACTTGACCCCAATAGTCAATTGAGGATTGGGCTTCTATGTCATATCAGCTGGGAATCTTAGTGGAACTAACAACAATCTTTCAGATTTTATATAAAAAGGGAATGGCACCTTGGGTGTAACGGGGAAAGCCATCGAAGAAGGATTTGGGTTTGTTTTTTTTTTGGGGTTTAGAGGGGGTAATAGGTTTTGGGGAACGTTAAAATCTATTAACATTTTATGTAATTAAAGTAGTCAACAGCGCACATACTAGAGTGTCCTCTAGGATGATGTACTCCTATATCCTAAGTAAATCATTTTAAATAATCAGACATATCGCCAAAATAAAGAACAAGGGCTAGATTGGAAGATGGTTGTGATCTGGGTTGCTGACAAATCTATAAGTAAAAAACCTAATAGAGTAAACAAATAATATCAGGTAAAAATATCTATTGGTGTGCATTCAAATAGTAACCCCAATGATATAAGAACATTAAATGTTAATTTATGGGCGAGGTTAAACGGTACATTCCCCCCAATATGTTCAGCATTAATAACATACAAGGCAATATCAGGAAAGCACCATTATTATGTTATTTTTAAGACTAGTTTTAGACCAAATTCGGTTACTCAGACATAAATTACAAATACGAAGTTGTGTATTAACTGTGCAGCTGCCATTCTCACCTTTTATAATCAGGATTACAGAGCCAAAGGATAAATAACCATCTATACCGTTAATTAAGCCTTTTCTATTATTACTAATTTCAGTATTAACGTTTATCTAATTATTTATCTAATTATTTTATTTATTATTTAAAAACAGGGTATACTTATGAATCGATAATCATATATATAATAGTACTATTTTTGATATATGAATGTATTTATATAAGTTATATATTGAAAAAAGTTTATGAATTTTTTGAATAACACTGAGCGTTAGTATATAAGCCTATCACTTTAATCTATTTATATTATTGATATCTTTATGTGTCAAATACTTAGTATATTTCATCAAAAATAGTTTTTGGCTCACAATAAATGCTACATGAGACTTATATTACTGTATGGTGAAGAAGACTATGTCGTAATGAACTAGTAGTCACGTGCATACAACGTAAGAGAAAAGAAAAACTGACTAATATGTAAAGCAAGTAATCCAATTTTTCTGGGTTTACTCGTGGGCAAGTCTAAAAAGTTGTATGGCATTTGACTGACCGGAAAGCCTAAGAATATTGTAAATATACAGTCATACATTGGGCTGTTTACTCGGACGCGTCCATTATAAAGAAACAAGCCACTGGGGTGGACCGTAGATCGCCATATATAATCTTTTGTCTATTATAAAGACATAATGACTAACTGGGTCAAGTGCTAGCCCTAATGTAAAGGACACGAAACCTGAAATATAAGAACAAGCAGCTGGGGTCATTTGGACCCAATATAAGAACCAGTCAAAAGCCACATAGCCCAATGTCAGGCACATGATCCAATATTAAAAAGATTGAATAAGTATTTCAGTTATCAAACCATGACATTATCAGGTGAAGGGGATGAATTTGTTACCTTTTAGGTGGGAGGGTACTAAAGATTTGGGAATGATTAAATTATCAAGACAGTCTTGAAGAAAGAGCAACTGACACTTTTTCCTATTCGCCATGATCAACGTTTTACCATATACAAAAAAAGGTTTTCCTAATAGTATAATTTAAATTCAGAATATCGCCGTTGTTATCGGGTAGCATATTTGTATATATTTTAGTTACTACTTACTCGTAGCAGATATTATAAAAGGTTATTAAATTAAGAATTTAATTTTGCTTTCTTAAAAATATTTCACCGTTCTAAAATCCAAAAATACCAACCAACCAATAGTTTCACAATAATTGGAAAACTTTCTCTTTGTGGTCGTGCTCAGTTAGGCTCCTGAACGATGTCTGGTGATCATCTCAGATGAAAGCTTGAGATCGTGTTTAAAATATTTTCCCTGACCTTTAATACTTAATTTGATCAATTGCGTTTCCCTCCTACCTTGTTATTTCAACTCCACCTTGCTTCGTAATTTTTATTACTTATAATAGTTCTGGCTGTATTTGTGCGTTTGTTTGTGCTCGTCATATAGTTTTAAGCGTACTAATATTTGCTTTAATTTTATACTAGTGCGGTCGTGTATATATATATATATATATATATATAATATCATAAGTAACGCGTAAGTATATATATATATATTTATATATATATTTGTATGTATTATTATTATATAAATGGATATATTACTAAGTATTATTGATATAATATGTATGATATATAGTATAAATTAATATATATAAATATATTATATATAATATATTGATATAAATTATAATGTTATATATATACTATATGGATAGAACAAGTATATACTAAAAGAACTTCTTACCTATCCGATAATCGAGTACAAATTTGGAATATCGAATATTGAATAATCGAACATTTGATATTTTCTGAAAAGGGGCTAGAAAAGTGAATAAATATACGAGTTAATTTTTTAAAATTTTAAGAGTGGAAGCCTTAATTATATATATATATATATAATAATATATATATATATGATATATATAATATATATATATATATTATTATATATATATCATATATAT